>RJWJ010006912.1:0-60065 GCA_004363605.1 Indri indri | reverse complement strand
GTTTGATTTTTCTTTAATATTTCAATTTCTTTAGTGAATTTTTCTTCCAAGTCCTGGATTTTTTTTTTTTTATGGTTTCTTTGTGTTGGTTATCCATTTTTTCTTGTATATCATTCAGTTTTCTTACAATTCGTGTTTGAAATTCTTCTGTCATTTTAGTGTTCTGAATTTGGTTAATGTCCATTGCTGGGGAGCTGTTGTTCCTCTTTGGGGGTATGCTTTCCATTTGAGTCTTCATACTTACAGAGTTCTTTTGCTGGTTCCTTCCCATCTGGATCAGCTGTTCCTTCTTGCCTTTATATTTTTGTTTGGATAATGACATGCCCTGTTTAGTCTCAGAGCCAGTAGGTGGTGTTTGTGGGTGAGATTTGACTACACCCTTTATGATGAATCAGTAGATGCAGTAAAAGTGTGTGCAAGATGACCTCCCTGTCAGTAGGTGGCACTTGCAAGGAGGAGCAAGCTGCAGTGCTGTTTTGGGGTCTTGTAGCTAGCTCTTATTCCTCTAGAGAGGCCCTCTTGTGCCTCGGGTGGTGGGTGGGGCCCTGGGATTTCCAGGTATGTCCCTATTGTCCACCTCAGTGGGGGCAGGACAGGGAGTGAGTCTGGGTGGGGCTGGGTTGGGTAAGTCTGCCCTCAGGCTCCACAACTGCTGTTAGCAGGAGTCAAAGCTCTGTTCTTTGTTTCTGTGCAAAGCTGCCGGGAGGGGCTGAAATGGCTCCACACAGCTGAAAGTCTGGGCTTGGGGAGTGGGGCTGTCCAAGACCTGCACTCTGGAGCAGGTCTCACTCCCCTCCACTCTCCCCCTCTCCGTGGCCTCTCCCAGGCCTCTGCCAGCAAGTGGGACCTCAGGCCAATGGATCTCCCCTGGCTGTGACGTGGGCCAGGAGGTTCCCTACCCAAGATTGCAGCCTGAGCTGTCCTTATTCTCCACCTCAGTGGGGGCAGGACCAGGAGTGAGTCTGGGTGGGGCTGGGTTGGGTAAGCCTGCCCTCAGGCTCCACAACTGCTGTTAGCAGGGGTCAAAGGTCTGTTCTTTGTTTATGTGCAAGGCTGCTGGGAGGGGCTGAAATGGCTCCACTCAGCTGAAAGTCTGGGCTTGGGCATTGGGGCTGTCCCAGACCTGCACTCTGGAGCAGGTCTCACTCCCCTCCACTCTCCCCCTCTCTGTGGCCTCTCCCAGGCCTCTGCCAGCAGGTGGGACCTCAGGCCGATGGATCTCCCCTGGCTGTGATGTGGGCCGGGATGTTCCCTACCCAGGATCGTAGCCTGAGCTGGGTGCACAGCCCTCTTTTGGGAGGAGGGTTGCCACTCTGGCACACCCCTGAAGGCACAAACTCCTCAGTAGGCTCTTTCACAGATCTCTCTTCTGTGCCCTGGGGCAGTGCAATCCTGACCTGTGTGTATGGGGTCTGGTCTGCAGGCCAGTCCCCTGGGCCCTGGAGATCAATCCCTGACCCTGCCAGGGGGTGGTGTGTTGGTCTTGAATCACCTACAGGGTGCCCAAGCTGGATCTATTTTACTCCACCTCAGGATCTGCCCCACTCTCCTGGAGTTCCCAGGCAAGCGGCACCCGGGAGGGCTGGCGGGTAGGGAACTCGCAGTCTGAGTACCCCCCATTCTGCTGTAGGGCTCCAAAAGGAAAGGTCCCGTTCCTTGGAGATGCCTCCATGTGATGGCTAAATTGTTTTTCTTGGCACCCACGGGTAGGGAGGGGGAAGGAGAGAATGGAGCAATATGGCGTCTGCTGATAGGCTCGGGTCTGCCCCCAGGGAGGTGCCCCGAGGGGGCTAGGAGCCCGGCGCTCAGTCTGCAAGAGGCCACTGCTGACTGGCGGAGTCTCTGGGCTGGTGACAACAGGTCACTCCAACCTCTCAGGAGCCCACCAACAGTCCGAGATGTAAGGGAGGGGAAAGTTAACCACTCTGCCTACCCTCGTCGCTGGTCTCCAAGCCTCTCAGGACCCTTCTCCTTCAAGTTCTCCTCCACAGCTTCTTCCCGTGGAGTCTCCTGTAGTTTCAGGCACCCTTCCTGCCGACCCTCACCCTATGTATGTTTCTCTGCTAGCTTATGTTTTTCTCTTTCTTCTAAAATTCATCTTTTTTGTAGAGACACTCTGACTGGCAGCTTTTCTCGTCCGCCATCTTGGCTCCTCCCCAGCTCTGAGATTCTTTCTTCTGCCTGATCTAGCCTATTCTTAAGGTTTTCCACTGTGTTTTATATGTCCTTGAATTAATTTTTCATTTCCAGAAGTTCTGTGTGTGTGGTTTTTTTTTGATAATTTGATTTCTTTAGTAAATTTTTCATTCATTTCCTGAATTGTTTTGTGGTTTCTTTGTGCTGGGTTTCTATTTCTTTCTTGTATTTCATTGAGCTTCCTTAAATCCATGTTAAAAATTCTTCATCTCTCATTTCAATCTTTTTGTATTTGGTATTCATTGGTAAGGAGTTGTTTTCTTTTGGGGGTGTCCTTTCACTCTGATTTTTTGTGTTTCAGGAGTTGTTTCGCTGCTGATTCCTTCTCATCTGTTGTCTTGGTTGAGACCTGGGGGTGCTAGGCCTGGCTTACATGCTTGTCTCTGAGTCCCCAAAGATCAATCCCTGAGCATGCCAGGGAGAGGAGGGTTGATGAGTTAAAAAGTTTTAAAAAACACAAAGAAACAGTAAATATATGAGGTGATGGATATGCTAATTAGCCCGATTTGATCATTATACAATGTATGTATTGAAATATCATATTGTACTCCATAAATATATACAATTATGTGTCAATTAAAAATAAAACTTAAAAAAATAAAAAACAAATTTAAAAAATTCAATTTTGATTGGCATGTCAAGGCTGTGAAAATTAGCCCTTTCCCTTCATAAACATTTATTATTTTTGATAATCTAGACACATCCTTATGTTTGGTTTTTAAAATTAGCTTTGAAAATACCTTTTCCATTATTTCAGTCTGCAGTTAATTTCCTCACTAATTGTAGTATCCTTCTTTAAACAGGAAAATATCTTACATAAGTAAGTATTTGGCATTCATTTTAAAGACAGCAGTTTTTTAGTATGACCATCAAAATATATTTTTAAGTAAAAAGGAAAACATTTCTCTCTTTTCTTTCAAATTAAAGAGTGGAAGAGCTGTAAGAAAATGTTTTCCATCCTGTCTTTTCTGCCAAAGCTGAAAAATGAGTTATTGGAAATATACACATAAATAAATTATGTATAGTTTTTGTTTGCTTTGTTTATACACAGAATTTCCTGGATTTTCCTCTATATTTCTGAATTATTATGTATGGCATTCTGCCTTGAAATCGTAGTTCTATTCATAGGCTGCATCTTTCTTTTTTCAAAATGGCAAGAAGAAAATTTGAGTGGATACGAATTTGAAATAAAATAGATTTTAAATTAATATAAGATAAAACAAATTGAATGAAATAAAAGCTTCTTTTTAATATTTTTCAATTTACTTCAGCCTCCTGGAGGAGGAGAATCCTTTTGTACTTTACTTCTGTCTTTTTTTTTTTTTTCCCCCTTCCTCAGCATATAACACAGTGCCTGGCACATCATGAAGGCTCAATAAATATTTGGTGAATGCATGAATGTGTGAGTGAAAAAAATATCACACATGCAATTAACTACACTCCAAGTGATTTCTTGTATGTGCCATTTAACCATTCTTGCTTTAATTTTTGTGGAAAAGTGACTACTGGAAATCTTTTTAAAAATTTCACCCAGAATGACTCACATCTGATTCAAATCAGAAGAACAATCAATTTGGCGCCATGATAAGAGCTCTCAGATGTTAAAGGTGACAAAACGGGCAGAACTCCTCCTAACAGATTATGAATACCATGTGTGACAGAATTAAGTGGGAAAATGTTCATAGAAATTCTGAAGTAGAAGGCATGTCATGCCCATGTGGCTTGGCTGCAGGATACAATGCATTCGCTGACTTGATGGCAAAGTTGGGTGGCATATCACATATGGCATTCGGCAGGCTTCTGCTTCAGCAAATGCATACCACATGCCAAAATGTGGTGTAGTTTCTACTGATTACTGTGTTTTTATTCTTTTTCAAGTGTTCAAAATTAATATTAAAGTTTTTTAGCAACTCCAAAAAAACACCCAGTAAAATTCCAAACACATACTTTAACTCATTCAACAGTGAATTTTCATATTAATGATTTGCCCACCTAAAATATTGCACAATGTATGCATCAATCCTATAAATATAAACCAAGAAGGATACTGAAAGGAAAAATTATCTCATAATTTAGTCAAAACAGAAAGACTCAATTTCAAAATTTCAAGTATGCATATGTATACTAGTACGTATGCTTTCATATTCTACTTTATACTTATTTGTTAACTGATTCAACAAACCTTCGTTGAGTGCACATGATAGTC
The DNA here is from genome assembly GCA_004363605.1 of Indri indri. Lineage (NCBI taxonomy): Eukaryota > Metazoa > Chordata > Mammalia > Primates > Indriidae > Indri > Indri indri. Next base: position 55,663 of record RJWJ010006912.1, on the reverse strand, counting down.
ACTGTAAATCCAGGTCAAGTTCTGTTCCCTTGTTTCAAGGATCTTGTAGTCCAGATAGAGAAACAAATGAGCAAAAAGAAAATTAAATTACAGTGTGAAGAGTACAATAAGAATCAAAAAATGAGGGGGGAGTATGTATGAAAAAGGTAAAATATAAATGAGTTAGAAAGAATATCAGCATAGATTATTCCTGTGATTGGTCTGTTTCATGAAATTATGAATTAACCAGTTAAGAAGGGGAAAGAAGAATATTACAAACAAAAGAAAGAGTTTTGCAAAAGTAAAGAAATATGTTAATATGTTGAACTTATGGATACTGCAAGTACTTAGTATTGATGGAGCATAGTATGTAGCTCCTGTGGCAATAATCTAGAAGATGGGCCAGACCCTCACTGTATGTTATGTTAAGATTAGATTTTTATACTGAAGGGGAAACAAAACCACAAAAGGGTTTTAAGTAGAATCTGATGATCAGATCTACCTATTAAGGAGATTAATCCACAGGAGCCTCAAGAATGGAGAGAATGGTAAGAAGATGATGTTAATTGAAGGCTGCCTCATTCGTCCAAATGACAGGAAAAAGGACTTTATTAAATTATCATCAATGGAGGTGGAAAGGAGAGGGCTGCTCTTACAGCTATGTTGATGACAGAACTGGCAGGACGCAGTAACTGATTGGAAGGCTTTGTGCAATGGATGGAAGTAGTTTATAATTACTCCAAAATGTGGTGCGTGGTGAACTGATTGATGTGGTAAAAAGTAGATGTGAGAAAGATGTATTAAAGAGAAGAATAATATAATTTTGGACATTCTGAATTTGCCAGGTCCATGGGTTTATCTAAGTGGAACTCTGTAACATAGAGTTTAATGTGTGTACTTTATCTAAAGAAAGGTTTACGTTGGAGATAGGTACTTTGTTCTTGAATAGAATGCATAGTCTTGTGGGGTAAAATGTTTACTTTTTCCATTGGATCACCACTTTGGATTGTATATGAAGGGAAATATATTTGCTTTGCCAATATTTTGTTTAGAATTTTGCACTTATTTTTGAGTAAGGTTAGTTTCTCCTTTGGTGGTGATATTATCCTTGTCTAATGTTATTATTAAAGTTGTGTTTGCCTTATGAAGAGTGAGAGATTATTCTTCCTTTTTCTCTATCTGTAAGGATTATGTTAGAATCAGATTATTTATTCTTTGAATATTTTCATCTGAGTCAGGTGTTTTCTTTGTGGTAAAATATTTAACACATCCTATTTCTCTAATGATGTTAGGACTACTACTATATCATGTTGTCCATATCAATATAGCACATTGTTTTAAATGTATATATATCTACTTCATCTAAGTTCTCTGATATATTAGTATGCAATTATTCACAGTATTTTTATTATTATGTCAATCTCTGAAACATCTGTAGTGAAGTCCTTCATGTTGTTTATTTCAGTTAGATCAACAATGTAATTTATAAGCCAAACCAAGATACTTTTGGGAATAAAACGGAATGCTGTTACTTACACCTTGACAACAGGTATAACCTTAGAATGTCACAGCAAGCCGCAACGTATGGCCTCCATGTGAATATCTAGTTAGCTTCGTATTCTTATGATTTGTCAGTGATATTTCTTTCAATTTAGGCATTTTTGTGGTTGTGTCATACAAAATATGTTTTAATAAAAATTAAAATTAGACATATCTTTTAAAATTAAACAATCAATACAATGAAAGGATGCTGTTATCCATATTTTATAGACAGCCAGGGCTAATACTGATTGCTTAATAAGATTACATGAAACTACTATGGGATAACAAACAAGTGAAATCTATCTATATTATAATTGATGAGAAATGAATAGCTAGCATTCATTGAGTATTCACTATGTGCAGAACTCTTAAAATCCTTGCTAAAATCTATGTGCCCAATATCAGCCACACTTGGAAAATGAAAAATCTGAGGTTTACTTTATTCAAAGTCACACACAGCTGAGAAGTGATAAAATGTTATCCAAATTGGGGCTCTAAATTTTTCCATCTCTTAGTTACTATTTAGTACACTGAGAATGTCTAATAAATAAATAATTATACTGGAAATTTTTTTCAAAATATAATTAACTGTGGACCTTATTTTTTAATAAAAAACTGGCTGGTTTTCCTATATGCATAAGTGAAATATTTATTTACTGAAAAATTTTAAGTATCTATTCATACTAATATAACCAAGTGCATAGGAATTGTTGAATTAATGCCTGAGAATTTTCAATCTCTTAATTACTCAAGCCAGACCTCCAAATGAACTACATTTTGAGTTCAGCATACTGACTAAGACTGTTGTGATTATAAAAATACAATGTTGAACAAAAGAGGCACCATTCCTGCTTTCAAGGGGCTTTAATTTCAATGGGAGAACAGAAAATTAACAAGCAAAAATGTAATAAAATTTAAGATAGCAATTAGTTCTAGGAATACAAATGAAGTAACATGAAAGCATAAAGAGTGACCAAACTGGATGTGATAATTAATCGGAACCACTTGAAGTAATAGAGAAACTCCTGTGAAATTTTGTGAGCAGCATCCTAGGATAACAGTGGACAAAACCCTCCCCACAGGTGGAAAATAGACCAGTTTGGCAGCAAGAAGGTCAATGAGAAAGAAGAGTAGTAGGGATAAACATAGAAATGGAGGTATTGGATCCCACTGGGAATTAAATGCTAAATATTTTCTGTCTTGTTTGTTACTGGGAACTATGCACAATATACTCCCCACTATCTCCAACCACACATTTTCCTCGAGATTCATGACATCCTTGATATCTTGGCTACTCTGGAAGTTATCAGTAATAGACTAATGTTGGGGATACAGTGAAGATGTATGTTTGTAAAACATACTTGGTAGTAAGAGACTGTAAAGTATCCTCTTGTATATAGAAGCTGAAGGGAGATTAGATGTTGCAGGGCAGGAGAGGTACCCCCCCCCACCCCCGCTCCAAACTGAGAATCTGTGATGACTCTGTGGGATGTCAGCTTCACAAACTTAAACCACCCTACCAAGAATTTCCTTTCTAATAGGTATCTAGATTGGGGCAGGGAGGATTCAAAAGACATTCTCTTGCAAATGTCTAAAGAAGAAAAGAAAGTAGCACTCATTTTATAGAGTGCGTATACACACATGTGTACCTTTTTTAATAATTCAGTCAAATACAGATCTAGGTTCTTCTGTGAAAGTATTATTTAAGATGTAATTAAAGTTCCTAATCTGTTTAAAATCAACCGATTTTAGACTATCTTGGGTAGACCTATATTAGTAGCCCTTTAAAAGAGGGCATGGGGCTTCCCAGAGAGAGAAAAAGAGCGGACAGTAAGCTTCGGCCTTGCTCATGGGGCTCCAATTTATTTGGTATCTTTGTTTCCTAACTGCCTACCCTGTGAATTTCAAACTTGTTTAGCCAACTCCCACAATACAATACGCCAATTCCTCACAATAATTTGTATATCTCCTATGGGTTCTTTTCCTCTGGGTGGACTCCGACGGATACAGGGAATACCCATCAGAAGTGCTTAGTAGGAGATACTTCAAAAAGCACATGGAAATATTTTTGAGTCAGGTTTAAACATTTGTGGGACCCAGAGACCCTAAGGCCAGATCACAGTTGTACTAGTACCTGCTCTTTTTACCTCTTCTTCCTTCACTCAGTTTAAACTTGATGAGGTCAAAATTTTGACTGGAAATCTGGAGGAGCTTTCTTCATTGTTTGTAATTTGTTTCATTTTAAATGGCAAAGTCAAAATATGACCACATCCAAAAATCCAGATATGTGACGTATTGGTTTTGAATGGCTACTGTAACAGATTACTGCATAACTTGTGACTTAAAACAACACAAATTTATTATTTTATAGTTCTCTAGATTGGAAGTACAACACAGCTCTTCCTGAGCTAAAATCAAGGCATCAGCAGAGCTGTATTCCTTTCTGGAGGCTGTAGAAGAGAACCTATTTTCTGCCTATCAAGGCTGCTGCCTTCCTTGACTCATGGCTGGCTGCCTTCCTTAACCATGAAAGCCGCAATGGTGGATGGAGGCTTTCTCAAGAGACATCACTCTGACTTCTTCTTCTGTCTCCTTCCAATTTTAAGGCTCCTTTTGAATACATTAAATAATCCTGGATAATCTCCTTATTTTAATATGCATCTGGTTGGCAATCTTAATTCTATCTGCAACCTAATTTCATATATAGCATAATATAGTCACTGGTTCTAGGGACTAGGAGTTTGACAACTTGGGGGGCTGTGGTGGGCCGCCTACCACATTTGAGCTCTCTGCTTATTTGGATTGAGAATAACTACACATTTCTGCATTTCTCTTTGTCCCTGGATAAGATATAACTTTACTGAGACAAATGAATTCCCATTGACAGGAAATCACTCCAGTAATTAAATTACAGAGATGGAAATACTTGAATGTGTCAACTGACAGCAATTGGATCTATGTCCAAAGATAGAATTTCTCTGTTTGTTGCTATATATCTTAGCATAAATTGTCATTTTCATCTGGCAATTCACTTTGGCACATGAAAGGAATTATCATTAAGGGTACAGTTTACTATAAATATGATTTTCTCTATAGATCTTAGTTGTATCCCGTGAGCATTTCTGAACTGTGTTTTCCAATATATTGCTAAAAGGTAGCTTTTAATGTGAACAGAATAATAGGCAGTTGGTCTTACGTTCAAAGCCATTTCAAAAAAGCATTTGCTTAAAAATGTTAAAAATGGAGGTCATTATACAAAATTGATTCCAAATGACTTCTTAGTCAAAAAGAGATAATTAGGTGCTTCCCCAAAGAAAATGGTATATTAGGAAATTAATCCCCATGGAATTGACAACCTTTCTGAATTTCAGTGATTTTTAGTACTCATATTTGATTATACAATATGGAAACCTCCAAATATATCAGCAAACCCACAGGCCCTACTGACAGCTGCTTGAACAGCCAAGTAGAGAAAGAAAAAAAAAAAAAAAAGAATTAAAAAAACAATAAAACCCATTCTTGACTTTACCATCAGGTTTTCAAGGCAGTTTTGAAAGCTTGAGAACCTGCTTGCACATTTCAGCAGTGCTAGTCAAAAGTGTGATTAGAAAGGAGGTAACTTGAAGGAGGCCGGGTAGAGATGAAGCGGGCTGTGAGGACGGGCACTGCATTAGTGCCACACATGCAATGTGAGTTCGGTAAAGAGAGGGATCAATTAGCTTAAAAGGTTTGAAACCATTTGGGCATAGTTTTAAAGACAAAAGAAAAATCATCCTGCAGGAATGCAGTTCATTGTTGAGAGAAGATGAGCAATGAACAGTGAATTTCATCAGTTTTGTAGGCAACACTCCTCCTTCATACAGTACTATCCATTATTAATGAGCACTATTTCTGAGTGTGAAAGAATTGTTTGAAAAACATTAACATAGTCTATTGGATGTGATTGACATTGTCATTCCTTTCATTTTGCTGTTAGCAAGAGGCATCCCTGTAGACATATGTGCATCTGGACATTACTAATATTCTCCTTGTTATGCACTCTGGGCAGCTGCGATATGGAAATTTTCAGCATTGTATTTTATGGTTTATTTTTCAGCTTTAAATTGTGTTCTGCTGCAAGATGCATAAGTCAAGCCTTTTTGTATGCAATGATCAATCAGAAAAATTATCTCTTTTCTAATCTGTCTTTTCTCCAAATTTTAAAAGGACTTTATTCAAATTCTGGAGATACACAATGACCGTCTGCTAGCCAGGCAGTTATTTAGATCCGTGTCTATTCATGATACTTTCTTTTTACCCTTCAGTTTTCAAAGCCGATTACATTTTTAATTGTCCTGCTGCAGTAAAGAACTGTAGCTACTGTCTACCTGCTGTTCAGTAACACCACGGCACTGACAAACCCGCCCACATAATACCTTTTAATCAACAAAATTAAAGGTAACAAAGTCAAGGATTAGAGGAGTAATGAATCCCAGAAAAAAGAAATTAAGCATTGCATCCTCTTGGCTTTTAAATATGTACATAACTAAGCTGCTTTTTTCCTCTCAGCTGCCCTGCTTCTCCCTCCTCACAGCCCATATGCACACCCACGCAGAGATCTGTGTTCCTAAGTGCTGCTGACTTATTTCATCTGAGCCTGCTACGAGTCAATCTGCTTCTCTGTACATTAACAGCCTATCAGTGAAGTGGAGTGGGCGCCGGAACATCTTCAGTCAGCTAATGCTAATAGTCGTTAATACACGGAGGTGCAACCTAATTGCCCCAATTCTCTTTTTTGATCTACTGCCAGTTCTGCCACCGGACTCAAGTACCCTAAAAATTAATCTTAACAGGGCTCCCTAAAGTGCGGTTTGTCTCTTGGGATGTCAACAAATGTAATACTAAAAAAAGAAGAGAAGTTGTTCCATGATGAAGGTAGCATGGGAATTCTCTGTTTCAGTACTTTAGAGTGCCACAGAGCCAGATGGGTTCAAATAAGGCTGACATGTAAAAGGATACCCTGAGAAAGGCATTATAATTATACGGTTTTCTTAAAGTGATATTACTTTAGCATATTTTCACCTTATAGACTATATAGAGTTATCATTATTTTATGGAACACCTTTTGGGATATTCTGATTTAATTGCTTCTTGCTAGTAAGAATACTATTATATTAATGTGACTTACCTTATAGAGAAAAAGCTTTTTACTTTCTATTCTTTCCATATACCATGTAGTAAGATGATTAAAAGCAGGTATGGTAGTTTTACTTCCTAGAGTCAAACTACACTAATTCCTAGCAGTGTTACTTTAGGAAGTCTTGGCCTTTTCTTTCTCAATTTTCTCCACAGCAAAATAAGGAAAAATAATACTACCTTAGACATTAAGTAATATGCATAAAGTGGTAGGTATAATAAATTTTACTCTCCCAAAACCTATGCTCACGAAGTGCATCATTGCTCTTATATCAGGGTGGCACATTATGGTTATGGTATATTGTACACATTGATTTATCCAGGACGTTTTGGATATTGGAGAATGTTCCAGGAATCCTTGTTGTCATGAGTCCCAAAATTAGCCATCAGACATCATACATTCTATTTTTTAAGAATCAAGTAGATTGGTTTATGAATTACGTATCCCAGTGAAATAGTGCAGCAGGACTGCATGCTACATCAGGTAGTATATTTTCATTTCGATCTCTAAAGGGAATACTCACCTTCCTCCATTGTTAGTGAAGCCATGGCTTATTATATCTACTATTAGAAATTTCAAGAAAAAATCAAATAACTCCATGAAAAAGTGGGCAAAGGACATGAACAGAAACTTTTCAGAAGAAAATAGACTAATGCCCAAGAAATGTATGGAAAAATGCTCAATATCTCTAATCATCAAGGAAATGCAAATCAAAACCACAATGAGGTATCATTTCAATCCAGTGAGAATGGCTTTTATCAAAAAGTCCCCAAACAACAAATGTCCCCCTGGACGTGGAGAGATAGGAACACTTATATGCTGTTGGTGGGACTACAAACTAATACAACCTCTATGAAAAGGAATATGGAGATACTTCAAAGAACTAAAACTAGAAGTACCATTTGATCCAACAGTCCCACTACTGGGTATCTACCCAAAGGAAAAAGAGACATTCTATAAAAAAGACACCTGCACTCTAATGTTTATAGCAGCACAATTCACAATTGAAATGATGTGGAAAGAACCCAAGTGCCCATCAATCCATGAGTGGATTAATAAAATGTGGTATATGTATACCATGGAGTATTACTCAGCCACAAAAAATAATGGTGATCTAGAACCTCTTGTATGATCCTGGATGGAGCTGGAGCCCATTCAACTAAGTGAAGTATCACAAGAACGGAAAAATGAACAGAACATGTACTCACCATTAAATTGGTACTAATTGATCAACACTAATGTGCACATATGGGAATAACACTCATAGGGTATTTGGTAGGCAGGAGGGGGAGAAGCGGATGGGTAAATCCTCACTTAACAAATGCAGTGCCCACAGTCTAGATGGGCACACCTGTAGGGCAGTGCAAAGGCAATTGATGCAACCAAAGCATTTGTACCCATGTAATACTCTGAAATAAAAAATTTAACAAAAGAAAAGAAATTTCACGTCTATCAGGAACTATATGCAGAAGGTTCTTTAAAACCTATTCAAATCATATCATAGTGGCATCAATTCATTTTGTTTATTCAACATATTTTTATTTCTGAAAACAAGCAATTTTATAAAAAACATATTTTTATTGCATACCAAGTGCTATGATTTGCATTTTTTTTCTTTTTCATTTTTCTTTTTTTTTATTTCAAAATATTAAGGGGGTACAAATGTTTTTAGTTACATGTATCATTTTCGTAATGCTTGAATCATGGGTATATGTGTGCCCATCACACAAATAGTGTTCATGGCACCCGTTAAGTAGGTTTTTGCCCCTTCCTTCTTCCCCGCCCCCCCCCACTTGATTTCCGCTGAGTTTTACTTCCCTCTGTGCACAAGTGTGCTCATTGGTTAGTTCCAATATAATAGCAAGTACATATGGTGTTTCTTGTTCCATTCTTGAGATATGTCACTTAGGATAATGGTCTCCAGTTCCATCTAAACTGTTGGAAAAGGCCTTAATTCATTCTTTTTATGGCTGTGTAGTACTCCATGGTATACACATACAACATTTTGTTACTCCACTAACAGATTGATGGGCACTTGTGTTGATTCCACATCTTTGCAGTTGTGAATTGTGCTGCAATAAACATTTGAGTGCAGGTGTCTTTTTTGATAAAATGACTTCTCTTCCATCAAGTAAATACCCAGTAGTGGGACTGCTGGATCAAATGGTAGATCAACTTTTAGTTCTTTGAGGAATCTTCATACTATTTTCCATAGAGGTTGTACTAATTTACAGTCTCACCAACAGTGTACAAGCATTCCTTTCTCTCTGCATCCATGGCAGTATGTATTGTTTTTAGATTTTTTAATAAAAGCCATTTGAACAGGGAAAAGGTGATGTCTCATTGTGCCTTTAATTTGTATTTCCCTGATGAATAGTGATGTTGAGGATTTTTTCATATGCTTATTGCCCATTAGTCTATCTTCTTTTGAAAAGCTTTCATTCATGTTTTTTGCCCACTTTTTAACAGGGTTGTTTGGTTGTTGCTTTTTTTTTTTCTCTTGCTGATGTGTTTGAGTTCTTCGTAGATTCTGGATGTTATCCCTTTATTGGATGTACAGTTCGTGAATATTTTCTCCCATTCTGGAGACTATCTGCTTGCTCCATTGGTTTTTCCTTGGCTGTGCAGATGCCTTTTAATTTAATCAAGTCCCATTCATTTATTTTTGTTGGTCATGTAATTGCCTTTGGGTTCTTCTTCATAAATTCTTTGCCTAAGCAAATATCCAGAAGAGCTTTTCCTACATTTTCTTCCAGAATTCTTACGGTTTCATGCCTTACATTTAAGTCTTTTATGCCTCTTGAATTAATTTTCATGAGTGGTGAGAGATATGGATCCTGTTTCATTCCTCTGCATGTGGCTATCCAGTCGTCCCAGAACCATTTATTGAATGCACATTGTCATCTGCTTTGTCAAAGATCAGCTGACTGTATGTGGATGTTTTTTTTTCCTGGGTTCTACGTTCTGTTCCCTTGGTCTCTGTCTCTATTTTTGTGCCAATACCATGCTTTTTGGTTACTCTAGCCTTTTAGTATAGTTTGAAGTCTGGTAATGTGATGCCTCCAGATTCGTTGTTCTTTTTGCTTAAGATTGCTTTGGCTATTCAGGTTCTTCTGATTCCAAACGAGGTGTAGTTTTACTTTTTCTAGATCTGTGAAATATGATGTTGGTATTGTGATGGGGATTGCATTGAATCTGTAAATCACGATGGGTAGTATAGAAATTTTAACAATGTTGATTTCACCAATCCATGAGCATGACATGTTTTTCCATTTTTGTGTGTGTGTGTGTGTGTGTGTGTGTGTGTGTGTGTCATCTGTGATTTCTTTCCTCAGTGTTTTGTAGTTCTCTTTGTAGAGATCTTTTACCTCCTTGGTTAAGTATGTGCCTAGGTATTTTATTTTCTTTGTAGCTATTGTGAATGTTATTGAGTTGTTGATTTGACTCTCAGCTTGATTGTTATTAGTGTATAGAAATGTTACTGATTTGTGTACATTGATTTTGTAACCTGAGTGTTTCAAGAATTTATTTATCAATTTCAGGAGCCCTTGGTGCTATGCTTTGAATGTGTTCTCTACAAAATTCAGATGTTGCCAATATTATGGTATTAAGAGGTGGGGCCTTTAATAGATGACTATGCCATGAGGTTTTCTCCCTAGCAAATGGAATTAAAACTTTTATAAAAGAGGCTTTGGGCAGCATTTGGCTCACTTGTACTATCACCTTCTGCCATGTGAGAATGCAGCAAGAAGGCCCTTACCAGACCAAATGCTGGTGCCTTGACCTTGGACTGTGAAAAATAAATTTTTTCTCTTTATAAATTACCCAGTCTCAGTTATTTTGTCACACCATCACAAATGGACTAAGACATCTGTCATGTATCAGTCACTTTTGTAGTAAAAATCAGAAAACCAATATGTAAATATATAATTTACCAAGAGTATTTTGGAGAGCAACGATTAATAAAAATAAAAGTAAATGGACAGTGTGATAGAGAATGACAAAGTTATGAAGACCATGTTGGGAAGTCAGGTATAGCAGTTCTGTAGAAGGAAGCATCACTTGAGCTGGAATATGGGTGAAGAGAAGGATCCAAGCATGCAAACAGGTATTGTTGAGAATGAAGGTGCAAAAGCAGGAATGTACTTGGTGCCTGAGGAAAAGAGTGAAAACCATTGAGCTTGGACCATAACAAGATAAGGCAAGAGACCTGAAAGATGAGCTTAGAAAGAAATGAGCAGATTTCTATTTAAAATTATCTCTCAGACCAGATCACTGGTCTGGGCAAAGATTTTTGCGGGGAGTAAATCCTCAAAAGCACAAGTAACAAAAGCAAAAATAGACAAATGGGATTATATCAAGCTACAAAGTTTCAAAGTTTCTGTTCAGAAAAGGAAACAATCAACAGAGTGAACAGACAGCCTAGAGAATGGGAGAAAACATTTGCAAACTATTAATCCAACAAGATATTAATAACTAGAACCTATAAGGGACTCAAACAACTCAAGAACAAAAGAAATGAACAAACACAAAACAATCGGCAAAGGATCTAAGTAGACATTTCTCAAAAGAAGACATACAAATGGCCTAAAGAAATATGAAAAAAATGTTCAACATCACTAATCATCATAGAAATGCAAATTAAAGCCATAATGAGATGTCATCTCTCCCCAGTTAAAACGGTTATTATCAAAAACCAATAAATAATATATGCTGGCAAGAATGCAGATAGTGGAGAATGCTCATACACTGATAGTGGCAATGTAAATTAGGACAGCCACCATGGAAACCAGTATGGAGGTGCCTCAAATTACTAAAAATAGAACTACCATACGATCCAGCAATCCCACTGGGGGGATTACACATATCCAAAAGAAAAGAAATTAGTATATCGAAAGATGTCTGCACTTCCATATTTATTGCAACACTATTTATAATAGCCAAAATTTGGAATCAACCTAAGTGTCCATAAACAGATGAATGGATAAAGAAAATGTAGTACATACACACTATGGAATATTATTAAACCATAAAAACAATGAAATTCTGTCATTTGCAGCAACATGGAAGGAACAAGAAGACATTATATTAAGTTAAATAAGCCAGACACAGAAATACAAATACTGCAATGTTCTCACTCATGCGAGGGAGCTAAAAAAGCTGATCACATGGAGATAAGAGTAGAATGGTTGTTACCAAATGCTGGGAAGGGTAGAAGATTAGGAGGAATGAAGAGAGGTGCAAACACACAGTTAGATAGGAATAAGTTCTAGCGTTTGATACCAGAATAGGGTGACTAAAGCTAACAGCAATTTATTGTACATTTCCAAATGGCCAGAAGGAGGATTTAGCACATTACCAACACGAAGAAAAGAAATGATAAATGTTTGAGGTGATGGATTCCCAATTACCCTGATTTAATCACTACATATTATATGCATGTATCAAAATTTGACATGTACCCCAGAAATATGTTCACTCATGAATCAATAAAAAAACTAACCAAGTAACAAACTAATTAAAAAGATCTCTCTAGAGAACAGACTTCAAAGGGGTAGGAGGCAGAGCATGAAAACATGAAAAGCACTTTGCTTTGGCAGTTATAGCAGTAATACAGGTCAGTAATGTGGGCTGTCCTAGGAAGAAAGCAAGGGAAAAACAAAGAAATAACATATTTAGCATAATTTTGGAAGTAGAATTGACAAGATTTGTGGAAGGATTGAATATGGGATGAAAATGGAAGAAAGGAACTAGGGATGATGCATCCAAGTTTTTGCTTGGGAAGCAGTTTAATTTCAACACAATTCCCTGGCCTGGGTAAGACTTGAGGGGTGGTGGACATAAATTTGACATTCTATTTTTGTCACAGTAATTTCACATGGCCACTAGGCATCCAAATGGAGAAGTGAAGCTGGCATACAGTTATATAATACAAGTTGGAGCTCACTGAGGAGACCTGAGATAAAATTAAGAATCATCAGGGAAATGCAAATCAAAAGTAAAATGAGATATCACCTTACCCCTGTCTGAATGCTTTTTATTAAAAAGTCTAAAAACAATACATGCTGGCATGGATGCAGAGAGAAAGGAACACTTATACACTGTTGATGGGAATGCAAATTAGAACAACCTCTACGAGAAACAGTATGGAGATTCCTCAAAGAACTAAAAGTTGACCTACCATTTGATCTAGCAATCCCACTACTAGGTATTTACCCAAAGGAAAATAAGTCATTTTGTCAAAAAGACACCTGCACTTGAATGCTTGTTGCAGCACAATTCACAAATACAAAGATGTGAAATCAACCCAAATGCCCATCAATTCATGAGTGGATTAACAAAATGTGGTATATGTATGCTATGGAATACTACTCAGCCATGAAGAAGGACGACTTAATGCTTTTGCAATAATTTGGATGGAACTGGAGACTATTATCCTAAGTGAAGTATCTAAAGAATGGAAAAAGAAACACCACATGTACTCTCTATTAATTCGGAGCTAACTGATGAGCACACATGTGCACAGAGGGAAATAAATATCAAAGGAAATCAAGCAGGGGGGAGGGGGTGGAGGGGATGCATGAAAACCTACCTAAAGGGCAGGATGAACACTATCTGAGTGACAGGCACACTTTTAACCGTGGCTAGAGCATTACAAAAATGATCCATGTAACCAAAAACATTTGTACCCTCATAATATTTTGAAATAAAAATGAAGAACCTATCATAGGCTATTCTACAAAAAATCTATTGTAGGTCAGACAATGTCCTGGTTACATGGAAACAAAATGGTGAGAACAATTATACATGTGGTAGGCAGAATTACAAAATGGCCAACATGGTCTCTTCACTCTGATGTGTATACCTTGGATAATCCCCTCTTCTTGAGTATGGATGGGACCTGTGTATATGATGGTTATCACTCCCGCAGTTAGAGTATGCTATACAGCACAGTTTCCTCTTAAACAAAGATTATCCTAGATAAGCCTGACCTAATTAGTGGATTCCTTATATGTGACTGCATCCCTTCTGAAGAGAAGTAACATGTGAACACTACCTGAGAGAGACTGGAAGCATACAAGGATCAAGCATGGAGAAAGCTACATCTCTAGGACCTGAAGGTACCTCTAGGAGCTGAGAGCTGTCTCTGGCTTGTACCAGCAAGGAAACAGGGAACTCAGTCATGAAAACCATAAAGAAATGAATTTTGTCAACAACCTGAGAAAACTTGTAAGTGGCCTTGATTGAGTGTCCAGATAAGGATGTATCCAGCTGACACCTGATTTCAACTTTGTAAGAACCAGCCATGCTGTGCTGAACTCCTGACCCATGGCAACCTGGAGATAATACGTTTGAGGGTTTTTTAAGCCACTACATTTGTGGTAATTTCTTACACAGCAGTAGAAAACTAATCCAATGTGTTTTGTCTGTTTCATGGAGGCTGCAGTTTTCTAGAAAAGAGGAAGGGGACGTCAAGCAGATAAATACCATCAAATTTTCATTTCCAAAGAAAGCTTTATATCAGTTTGAAGATTGGCATTGAATGTTACGGGATGGGAGGCTCTTATGTCAGAATAGATGGATGAACTGTGTAGTTGGCCATTGAGGTCCAAGGGAGAGATTGGTATGGTGATTGTAGATATTGAAAAAAGAGGACAGATTTAAAAAACATTATGAAGAAATATTGAAGAACTATAATAATAGACATGAAAGGGAGAAGATGGGCATCCACTTTGGGCCAGCCCTGGTCCACAATATTGGAGATTACTTTACTTCTAAGTCACTTTGGGACATCAGCTCTTAGATATAACAATAAGGAAATCAGGAAAGAGATCACACAGTATATTGCCCTCTTTTGTTTATGTAGTTGCATTATTCATGTGACATTTGAACTAAATATTGTCACTATTACTGTATATATTTTCGTTCAATGTTATACAGTACGTTAAGTCTTAGGTATAAAAGCAACAGCCAAAGCACATCTGTGAATAACTTAAATATACTAGTATATTATTGCTAGAATGCAGCAGTGTTCAACTAGCTAAAGGATCCATCCAACATATAGCACAATTGATACCAACTTTTAGAATCGACTTCCTCAATATTCATATCACAGATTATCAAACTTGAATTTGTGACTTGTTTAACCTGTTGATCCGTTAGATTATGCTTTCACACAATTAAAAAAGATTAGATAGATTGTTTATGAACTTGCTTCTTTTATATGTGAGATTTCTTTTCTTGGTCTTCAAATGTAAAAGTGATTTTAGTTGTCTAAAAATTATGGTATAACCTTGCCCCTCAAAGATTTATATTATAAATCTTACTTATTGTCTTCTGGCATTTAGTGTGGCAGAGAAGCCTGAGATCAGGTTAAATAACGCAGATAATGCAGATAATGTGCTATTTTGTTTTTTCATTACTATTTTATTTGACTTTTAGAAATGAGAGAAATATGTTATTTTCCCATCATTTACATTCATTTCCTTTGTTGTTTCTAAATAGCTGTTGTTGTTGAGTTTACTATTTGTGTCGATTTTCCCATGATATGGTACTTGTTCAATCTGTATATTTGAGCCTTTCTCAGCTCTCATTTGTCTTTTTTTTATTCTTATTATAATCATTATTCAAGCTGATTTTTAATTCTTTCCTTTACTTCATTTCTACTCTTTGAGATTTGGTTTCAGGATTTTTCATCGAAATAACTGACTTGGTTTTCTTTTAATGCTAATTTTGCTCTTTATCAACTTTAAAAAAAGTTTTAACATATTATTTTTAGTTTACTTAAATTTCTGTTTGTTTTACACATTTACTTTTGTATTCTTTCTGTTTTATTTTCATCACAACCTGTTACATGTTCCAATTTCTCAGATGTAATTTTTTATATTATTCTTTCGATGCCAAAGAATCTTTAAATATTTTTCTTCTGATTCCTGCAGGAAATTGGTTATGAAATCTGTTCATTCTTTAAATATCAAAATGATATTGCCTTCCACTTGATCTGGTGTATTGTATTTTTTTTAATTTTGGTGCTTATAAATGAGGAAAATTGTAATAAAAAGGAAGAAGATGTCCCAGAGGAAGTGACATTGTCAAGAAAAAGAGTTTCTTATATTAAAGAAACTCTTGGAGATCATTCATGAAACTGCAAATGGAAAAGATAAAATGTTGACCCAAACTTTTTAAAAGAAAGAAATTTGATAGTTTGGCAAGGTATAGAAAAGATTCTTATTGCATATCATAAGTAAAATGATTAGGTGAAGAAGGTGAATGCTGTTCAAAAAACTATTGATGTGTTTTATAAGTAAATACTCTTTAATTCTCAGTGTTTTAAATGTTTTAATTACAGTACACTAAATAATATTAGTTTTACTAATTTTTCATTTCTTTATCAATTTACAACAGATACTAAAGGAATTTTTAATATTTTGACAAAAGTTTTTGAAGATCATAAAAAATTAAAATTATTACTATTGATTATTGAGATTGCTTTGCGGTTTCAGCTTGTATGGTCATTATTACAATCCAGTGCTACCACACAAAGTGAAGGCTTCCTGTGTGAGGTGTGTGTAATCATATTTATAAAAAGTCTATATATTTTCATTTATATTCAATCAGTAAATAAATTCTTGAGGATGGGGAAAAGACTGATGAGAAGCAGAAAACAATACTAAGTACTTTTAAATAAGAAAATAATTTCTCACTGAATTAGTGCTTGCCTATGACTTCCATATTTTTAAAACAAGTAAATAAAAATAATATTCTATTCACATGTTGATTTGCATGTGTTGGAGGAGAAGGGATGTTGTTTTTTCAGATGACAAAATCATTTTCTCTCTTAAGGCTTAAAAAACTGAAATCCAACAATTGCAACCAACTTAATGAACTGCATTTATGACCAAGGTCATAAAAACCATTAGGACATTTATTCCTAAAATTTTTCAGAGGTAGAAATACGACATACGTTCCCACCTTTCCTGAGAGTAAAGGCGGAGGGGTGGAGGGGTGGGGGGGTAGGGAGATGACTGATTTTTCTTTTTTTTTTTTTCCTTTTCTCTTAACATATTAAAAAAAGAAACACTAACTAGCCTAATCAAGGCTTAACCTCTCCTTCCTAGAGGAACACACTCTTGCATTCAGTGAGGGTACACCTGAAAAAAGGAAACTGAACTTTCCCCCAGCTCAATTTATGTTCAGAGCTACTGTGTCACCTTTTTTGCTTCAGTCATTAGATCCCTATCTCCCCACCTTTTGATATCAGGTGGGTGGTGTTTTTTTACTGGCAAAGAGGTGGCAGTTTTGAAAGAGATGTTTTACTATGTTGATTTATCAACACCACGTTAAAGGAGATACGGAATAAATATTCATGCTACCTAGCGTGAATAGTCCAAAAAGGGATATATTTATTTGCAATCACACAAGTGAGACTCATGGGATGGGAAGTTTTGCTCAGAGCCTTTATGTGAAAGGAGAAAACAGTACTCTTGTCTCTGGTACCAATAATTCAATATGATGTCTTTCCTTCAGGAGAAATTGCCATCCAGGAAATGTGCCTAAATAACAAAAACAACAAAGACCGTCGTTTCTTTTATTATTCTATTCCTGGCCTGGCTAGATAAGAGCAGAAAGATAATTAAGTCAGTGATGAGTTGCAGGTGCAATGCCATTTCAGCTATTAAGAAATATACTGAGTATTACATGTATGGAGACATGGCGGCAGGCCTGGGAGGGGCATCACTTTAACTTTTCAGGCTCTCTCTGTCCTCACTGATTAATATTCATCCTTCTGTACTGCAGTCCAGGCAATTAAATGATAGCTGGCTAGATAGACAGACAGACATGTTTAATAGATGCATTTTTAGAGCCACAGTATTGTTTAAACTTAACCTACTTTTTATAGTAATTTATATTTTTCTAAAAATAATTCAGATGAACATGGTTATCTTTTAAGAATAAAAATGTTATCATTGGATGGGGCAATCAATGCTGTCACATCACTGTTATAAAATAACACATCTTTATAATCCACCTACTGATTATCACAGGAATCATGAACATCCAGTGGACACTTTCAATATTTTAAAGTATTAATTATATTTTAATAAAAGTAACATGTTTATGTTATAAAAAGTAGAAATGTAGTTAAAGGGCAAAAAATGCAAATAAACTAATGACCTACATAAGATAAAAAATTAATGTTGGAATATTGTATTGATATGTATGATAAAATGTTTATATAAACAGGTGTGCTATCTTTAATAAAATCTATAGCCCTGCCTTCCCCACCTTGATTAATATTATATGTATGAAGTTTGTAGTGTTCTAAAATTCGGAGAATGCAATGGATTAGGCCTTGCTTATTCTTTCCTTTTTTCTAACTATACACAAATAGGAAATAATTTTAATCATTTTCCTCTTTTTCATGAATATTTTTAAAGCATATAATTTCAGTGTAAAAGAGTTCAGCAATTCCCCTTTCCTCATTCTTTTTTCTCTGCCATAAATATTGAGTGTCTCCTGTGTGTCAGGGACTGTACTATGAAATTACATACATCTGTCATGACATAAAGAGGGTATTTATGAGCAAATTTTATGCATGTATAAATATAAACATTTTAACAACATTAGATCATTCTGCATATCCTATTTTGTAATCTACATTTTAACAATATAATGTGGATATTTTCCACACTATTAACGAATTTATACTAGTAAGTTAAAGTGACTCTGTAGAAGTAGTTAATCAAAGGAATCATCATTTTTGCCATCAATTTTTGGCCAATGACACAGAGATAGAGATACACCTATTTATGTAATTTGGATTATTAAAATATTAAGGACTCTGGTAAATAAACCCAAGTAGATATCATCAGGAAAATTTCTGATTATTTCCTGTAAATAATTTTCCAGAAGGTAACTGTGTTGAAAGGCATAAAGATTTTAAGAGTAATTTTTTTTTTGACTTTTACTTCCAGTCAAAACAGAGTAATTCATGTCTGATTATAAGAATAGACAAGATACTTAAAGCACCTGTTCCCACACCTTGATTAACAGGACAAGGTTGGATACGGGAGGGAAAGTCACTCAGAAGCCTATATAGGAAATCTCCCTAAGTCCTTGGTCAAAAACAGGTCTCAGAATGTGTAGGGCAAGACACTGAAAAGTCTCATAAGAAAGGATTGCTGGGGAACAAATAGTTAGACAGAGATTCCAAAGATTATGCAAGGATGGAAGCAGAGAGTGCCCAGTGAGAATGGCAGACATTCAGTTGAGACTCCAGAGAGGCTGTACCTTAGGAATGACCTAAAATTAGAGATAAAATCAAAATAAACTCATCACAAAGAAGAAAAAAAAAAGAAAGAAAGAAAAAGGGAAAAGAAAAAAACCCTCCAAACAAAACAAAAGCAAAATAAAACCTTACAGGTTCAAGAGAATTTTTCCCTAATGTAATCATCTGTAAGCACAAAGCTCAGCATAATGGATTGTCCACAATTTTCAACATACAATTTAAAACGTACTAGAAATACAAAGAAGTAGGAAGAGATGTCAGTGAAAATGAAGGTGTAGGCGGCTCCAACCACCTTTCCCTCCACAGAATAAAACTGTATCTCAAAAGTGGCAACACCATGGTTCAAAACATCTAAAATGGAGCTGGGAGCCATTCTGTTGAAAGACTTCTGCAGGTACTCAGGTAGCTGTACCTAGAACTTGCTGTGAACTTTTGAACTGGGCTAAACTGCGAAGAACACAGCATCCTGGGGCATTGCTGAGTTTAACCAACTGCTGCCCTTGCCCTTGCAGCCAATCACACATGAACTCATGTACAGAACTGTGCCCTAGCCAATCACGGTTTCTGACAAACCACTTGTGTAATTTTTGAAACTTCTTCTTCCTTTCTCCTTTAAAACCCTTCTCTCTCCTTCCTCTCTTTGGAACACTATTCAATTTCATATTGAGTATATGTTTCCTGAACTGCAATTCCTAAGACCTGGAATAAAAGCCAATATCTTGCAGCATCTTGCCTGATTTCATTTCAGTCTCGTTGACGATAGAAACTTTTAAAAATCAAGTGAAAACTGTCAGAACAAACTTTGTCAAAACTCTGGAAAACAATCAAAGGTTTTCAGCAACCAAGCAAATGTGGAATCAAAGGCAAGGCAACTTAAAAACAGTGGGAAAGCTTTGTGATGTTTTATTTGCCATTGTCCCACCCCCTTCTCTGCGCTACAGCTCTTCTGAAGAGGGTAGGCCAAGTTCCCAGCATGGGACCCTGGTCCCTGGGGCTGGAGAGAGCAGAGCAGACATTAAGAACAAAGAATTATGTTTGTCTCTTCTAACCTGTCTGGGGCCTAAGCTGATGTAAGGTCTTGTCTTTGTTTTGCCTAACTAGGAACCTACTTAAGGTGAAAAAGCTACAGGCATTCCTCAAAATCATTATAAAGTGAACAAGTAACCCTCTGCACCTTGAGTCAAAAGATTAAGGTTTTCAAGACAAATGAAAGACCACTAAAAGCCTGTGAGGAAAAGCAGGAGAGAGAGTTTCTTTGGCAAATTAGGCCATTAAAGAGTTCCAGTGTTAATTGGGGGCTTTAGCAGGCCACGTGCATGCCCAGGACAGAATGGTTACTCAGAAAAGACTCAGGAAGACCCCATGTTTTCACTTCTGGGTGATCTCTGGGCTCAGTGGGAACAGAAGTGAGGGTGAAGGCAGAATTGCAAATGGCCTGGCCAAGGGGAAAAGGAGAGCCTCAGCGCAGAGCCAATGAGCAAAGAACAGAAGAGGGACAGGGTTTTGAGTTATTTTTCTTTTCCCCATGCCTGTCTTAAATAGTTAGCAACACAGTAGAAATACATACATTATCTTATTTTATAAGGCGACTTTTTTCCTAGTGCACTTGACTATCTTTTATGAATTTTCATTTTTATTTTTTTCTTTCTGAACTGCTATTTTTATTACCTTGTGTCAGGTTTCAGTCTGAAATGTCCGTTCCAGACACGGCAAAGTTAGGCAAGCATGAAAATGAGGTTTATTGAGGAGAGAAAGATAAGATTATAGGGCAAGAGCAAGATACAGGTTTACAGAGCATGGTAAACCCACAGATGGGTTTACCCACAGATGATGCCACAGATGACGACCGGACCCATTGTCGCAGCAGGGCAGGCAAAAGGAAGGGCAGAGAGAGAGACTGGCTACGATTTGCATCCTGTTTTATAGTGCCCAGATAGGGACCCCGCTTGTGGTTCACAGATCACCATGGAACCATTTTGATTGGACAGTTGGGAGTCACATGACCTAAACCTTAACTATGTATGTGGGTTCTAGGTCACTTTCCAGATTTTATGGTACACATGCTGCTTGGCCTGTGGGCTAGAGAGTCCTCTGCATTTTTCGCAGCTGGTGCCCCAAATTCCGATTGGCAGGTGTTTCGGGTATTCCCTCCTCCCCCAGTTATGGAGAATTAGGGTTGGGCAGGACCAAGATGGGGGCAACAGAGCCCACTTTTGTCCCTAGGAGATTGGCATCCCTCACTATCTGCCTAACATTTGCACCATAAAGACCAACAATTTAATATTGTTTGAATATGCTCTTTATTATGTGTTTAAAACTGCCAATGGATTGAAAATTATGTTGTTTTGAATGAGTACTAGTTTTGAAAAATATGGAGTTTAAAACAATTGCTTAATTTGATTTCACTTGAAAATAATCCTTGTGAAAGATTGATTTTTAGTAGAATAAATTGTATCATGTCAGAAGAGGAAAAACAGCAAACAAAAAGTTCCATAGGTTTGAAAACACTGCCTTTCTTCCTTTTACCTATTCTTTTGGCTTTTAAGAAATTTTATGGTTGCAGGAGAACTTCAAGGGTAACTTCTTTAGGTAGATATTAATGATTTCAATTTAAGGTTGAGAATTCTGGAAAAGAGGGAAAAAGAAATGTATGTGAAGGAAAAGTATTTGGCCTTTTAAGGTGAAAGGAACGGTTACAAACAATGCTGTCTAAAGAAAGAATGAGAATGAATGCAAAGCTCTCATAACTACATCCATATTGCTGCCATATTAACATATCTCTAAAGAATATTCCATCCTTTAAAATAGAAAGGTAACCATATATAGCATACTTAGTAAAAATGAAATGCAAGACAAAACACTGACTTAATAGGAAATTAGGCCAAACTAGGAAAATGGATGATTAAAATTTTCTTTTAATAGTCTCTAGATATGATTAAACAACACTGAATCTAAATCATTGCATATCATTTGACAGCCTTCTGAGTAAATGCAAATGTATGAGATCCAATAGGAAGCAACAGGAAAAAGGATGCACGTTGTTTAGTATATTAAATTTCCATAGCAGGTGTATTCAATGAGGACAATGGCAAAATCAGACATTGTTGGCCTACTAAGAGAAAGATTCTGTTGCTGGAATTCACTTCCTGCAATGATAGGAAATGTAAAACTCTCTCATTGCAGCAAAGGAAGCATAGATTCTTCTGTCCACTGGATTGCAATAATGAGGGAATGGAATAGTCACATTTTCTGGCTCACTTATTAAAATTCACTATCATTCATTTCATTTTTGAATTATAGGTGGTATGCTGATTCCAAATACTTTTGAATCTTACTTTCTCTGTCACCTTAATAGTGGATTCCTTATCAAATAAGTATATGAATTTTCATAAAAAGGTTATCAATAATTAAAGTATAGATAAATCTGAACAATCTATTAACCACTAGGCCATAATAACCCTACTATTGGGTCCTTTATAAATATATAGTCACGCAAACAGCTTCTACTTTCCCTCTGCTATTCCTCTGTCCTTTGCTCACCTTTCTTCTATTTAAGTAAAAATAATTTTGTGTTACAGGAACAGGGCTTTGAGAAAATCTGCGAATTAAAAAATGAAGACAGAGAATGAACCCTAAAATTTTGGAGAACTCTGGAAGCAGAGTCCAGAGCAAGACTCTCATGTGTGTTAGACTGTCTATGGATGGCTCCTTTTCCAAAAATATGATCTCTTTTCATTGCCTGGAAAATTGCCTTTTATTCTGTAGCCCGCCCTCCTTGTATTTTACAAGCAGAGAAAATTTTGAATTAAAAAGTCATTTTTGAGTAGGCAAATTAATTCCCTAAAAACCCTAGGGGTCAAGAAACCATAATTGCATGTTTGCACATATTAGTTTGATGAAATTGCTATATTCCTAATGCCTAAATAGCTCAGTTGAAATTACAGTTGACTGAAAATTTAAATATAAAGCAATTAAACAAATTTTTCAAGCTAGAATAGGAATGAACTTATCAAATTTCTGAATGCATTAGTACTTTCTAACTTCATAGTAATTTTAGAAATAATAAGTAAAGAATTTATTGTGTACATTAAGTGTAAAATAACTGGTGTGCCAGTGTATGTAGTTAAATGCAAATAACAAACTGGAAAATAGTAAAACAAATAAGACAAAATTTGATAACCTTTCATTTAAAGACATCATCATTCAAACTTACAAAAAAGTTAAAAACATGATGGGTAAAAAGACAATGAATGACAATTAGCCTGAAAGGAAAGTAAAAGCATCGAGTGAATATATTGACACTACTGAAGTTTTAGAAGTAATTGTTGAAACATTGATTGAAATATTATGAAATATTAATTTCACCATCAAACTAAGTATTTATGGAAATGAGAATACTCAGTTTTTGAGAGGTTTTGTTTTGTTTTGTTTCATTTGAGTTTTGTTTTGTTTTTGTGGTCATACAGGCTGGAGTGCAGTGGCATCATCATAGCTCACTCGAGCCTTTATCTCCTGGGCTTCAACAAACCTCCCGCCTCAGCCTCCTGATTAGTTGGGACTACGGGCATGTGCACCATGCTCGGCTAATTTTTTACGAAATTTTTTTGGTAGACATGGGGTCTCACTATGTTACCCAGGCTGACCTGGATCCCTGACCTCAAGTGATCTTCCTGCTTTGGCCTCCCAAAGAGTAGCTCTTTACAGGTGTGAGCCACTTTGCCTAGCCATTTGAGAGTTTCAGACATGACACTTTCATAGAGGGATGGGAAGAATAGAAACATTTGTAAACATTGTGAAAGCAGTTTAATAATATGTTTCAAGATATTTTCATTTCTGTGTCTTTTTACCCAGTTATTCTACTTCTTGGTGTCTGTACTAAGAACATAACCAAAACGTGAAGAATATATCCATTACAATAAGTAGTAAAATATTGGAAGTACATAAATGTCTAACTAAGAGGAAATATTGAATTATAATACACAAATAAATGTATTATAATGTAATCATTTAAATTATGTCCATCCATCGTTTCTAGGAAGAAGAAATGTTTAGGCTATAGAGTGAAATGATAATAGCAAGGTATTAAAATGTACCGGGTAAATGTATGGAAAAATAATGGAATGAAAACCTGAAATATTAGCCAGAGTAATCTCAATGTAGAAGAATTTATATGCTTTAAAAAAATTCTCCTTCATACTTTTTAGTATTTTCCAAATTTTCTTTATGAGCATGTATTAGTTTTGTATTACATGTTAACATTATTCAACAGAGTGTAAAAGAGAGTGATTGTTTAATTTTTGGTTAAAACAGTCTCAGTGCATGCATTAACTCATACATTCAATAGACGGACATAGCAAGTATTTACTGTGTACCTGCCACTCTTCTACACCTCGGAGTTGATATTGGTAAGCAAGAAACACATAAGCCATTCCTTTATACAGCTGCTATTCTAGTGTGATGAGAGAATTGATACCATAGTTTATTGGAGCTGAGAATGGAAAAGAGGAATGGATAAAAATGCAAATGAGAAATGAAAAAATGGTGAAATGGATTTTAACTTTTTCACTTTTTTAAAGAGGGAAGCAGAGATTCTCCATATTAGCTTTAAGACCTTAATGGATTTAAATATTTTTGTTGTTTTTATATCAGCAATAGTGGAAATGTTTCAATGGAGTGGGAGAAATGGATATTGTAGAAAAAAAAAAATTCCAGAGATTATAGAGGATGAAATCCAGAGCACAAATTAAGGAACTAAACTCTGCTGCAAGAAAAGAAACTTCTTTCATTGGAATAGTTAGAATGACAAAAAATACGGGCATAGATAGTACAGGATTTATAGATGTAATCTTGGGAAAATGAGAAAATTGGATCAATTACTTCTAGTTTTTCCAATTATATATGACTTAATGACATGAGCTGAGCATATCAAGACAGGCAGTTGGGTGAAAGAATGAATTAATATGGGAAGTTTGAAGAGAGTGAAAAAGTTGCGAAATAGTTTAGTTGCCTAGGAAAGTAGAAAGCGAATTTACCAGGGCAATATACAGCTTCCCTCAAGCAAAGTTTAGCTGCTCTTGTTCAGAGGCAGATAACTGTGTCCAAGATCATTGGGATTTAGCCAAACAATGGAATGGTTCTCCAACCAACATTTATATTAGTAGCAATCTTCATAAATAGGAGAGTTGTTTACTAAGCAAATACTTACTTAATATGTGCTTGTCCAAAGAAGCACCTGAGGACAGGGAAAAGAGGGTAGATGATATAGTTGATCCTTTGGAGTTCTTTCTTCAAAAGTTGTGCCCTTTTAATAACTGTAAAGATAATGTGGGTTGTTAAGGATATATATGGGAAAGACATTAGCGGAAGCAAAGGTGGAGTAAACCAGAATAAAAGCACTAGAGGTCTTCTGAAAGTAGTGTCTTTTTAAGTGTCCGCTTTTCCCTAATTTTCCCCTTAAAGGATTTCTTCCCAAGTCTTGCATTATAGTAATTTTCTCTACTTATGCTAGGCAGAGTTTAGGGTAGAAAGATAGATGAGATATTCCTTCCATTCTCACAGAGTCCACAAAAGAAAGAGAGGGGCATATAAATACTTATCGTATTGACATAGTAGGATAACTGTCCAAATGCATGTAGAACAAAATGTATCAAAATGGAGGAATAATTGAATCCACCTTATAGCAGTAGAGAAGATTATATTAATTTTGGTGCTTCTAAGTTTTCTTGTTTCAAAATTATGTAATTGGTTTCATAATTTGTATGGTTTTGAATTAGGCCATGACTTTTATTTTTATTATTTTGTTTGGTTTTGTTTTTTAATTTTTTTTATTTCAGAGTATTACTGGGGTACAAACGTTTAGGTTACATATATTGCCTTTGCCCCACCCAAGTCAGAGCTTCAAGCATGTCCATCCCCCAGACAGTGCACACCACACCCATTAGGTGTGTATACACCCATCCCCTTCTCCCTGCTCCCATCTGCCCGACACCCGATGAATGTTATTACTATATGTGCACTTAAGTGTTGATCAGTTAATACCAATTTGATAGTGGGTACGTGTGGTTCTTGTTTTTCCATTCTTGTGATACTTCACTTAGTAGAACGGCCTCCAGCTCTATCCAGGATCCTACAAAAGGTGCTAGATCACCACTGTTTTTGTGGCTGAGTAGAGCTCCATG
Organism: Indri indri; assembly: GCA_004363605.1. Lineage (NCBI taxonomy): Eukaryota > Metazoa > Chordata > Mammalia > Primates > Indriidae > Indri > Indri indri. Next base: position 29,499 of record RJWJ010006912.1, on the reverse strand, counting down.
GTATACATATACCACATTTTCATAATATTTTCTTAATAAGAAGCAAGCATGACAGAAAGAAAATACCATGTGGAATGTATTTCTGTATCTTAATTGTCAATCGAGATTGTCGTAAAGAATAACTACTTTATCAGAATGAAGGAAATGAGTCGTGGAACTTAATGACTAAAAAATAACCTTTGATTAAATTATTTGTTAGACATTCAGAGTTTTGTACTTCAGTTTGGTTTAGTAACCTTTAACAGGCACACCTATCTCTCATTCAATCTCTATGACTTCCTAATTGATTTTATGGAATGCTTAAACACAGATCTCATCTTCTCTTTTCTCTGTCAGTCTTCCCCTGTCTGCCAGAAGGGGACGGGTCTCACTGAGTGAGTACCAAGAATTGTGCATCCAGAGCCTGCTCAAATTTAGCACAAGTAAACTTAAAATTACTGTACTGCTCAGCAATCCCATGGAAGACAGATTCAAAACACCTGTAATAAAAAGAGAAGGAAAAATCACCTTTTGGCCATTTTTGTGATTTAGAAGCATGTTAATATGTGACCTACACAAATTTGTGGGGTTTTTTTCCCTTTGGAAAATGCACTACACTTAATAACAACATCGCTTATTGTAGTGTTGTGGCACTTGTCCAATGCCAACATGGGGTTTAGAAATGTTCGTACTACCTGTGCACTATTCAAAATGCTTTCCTTTGAGTTTCAACTCCTCCATCCATCCATTCATTCATTCAATGTGTTAGAAATAATTGCTGGTGATCTAAAGATATGTACTCAGTCACTGCAGAGTATAATTTATTTGAATTGTTTCAATTCAGACTGACAAGAAGAAAAGGACACAAGAGTTCAATCAGAGGAAATAACATAAAAAACAGGCAAGTAAACAAACAAACAACAAACAACTAGAAGAAATGTGAGAAATGAAAGAACACCTTGGGTGTGGGTACTCCTAGTGTTTCTATAGAGCTGAGTGGTCTATGTAGGAGAAAAAAGGCCTGATAATCAATGACGTTGTGTGAAAGTGTAAGAAGCTACTGAATGAAATTGAAATGGAAAAAATGGCCAATTTTTTACTTTAAAGACATAACTGTGGAGGAACTGTAGAATATAGACTGGAATAGAGGAAAGAAGGAGAAAAGTAGAGTCGGGGCAGATAGGTATCGCAATAGTCCCGTGAGATATTATGAACATTAAGAACTATCAGTAGTGTGAAGAAGCGAAGGAGTATGGAGAACCAATAGGACTTTATAGCAATTGAAAATGATGTTGGAGATGAGGTATCAAGAGTGTCCAAACATGTCTTAGGCAATTGAGTGGGTAGTGATGTCTTTCACCAAGACACATAAAAAGTTATCAACTATTTTGCTTTTTGAGTCTTTTATAAAAATATTATGATTATTATATGAGGAACCAGCTTAAGCACTTATTTTGTACCTTACATACAATTGGTTTGGCAGATATTAAGAGTAGAACCCTGCACTGGGCCCAGAGCAGGTATCAACTTAAGAGTTTTGCCTAGGGCCAGCCCTGGGTACAAATAACTGTGTAATTTCCATAATAGGATTTTAATGGATAACACTCCCCAGATTTTTTTTCTTTCAGAAGAATTTCAATATCTCATGTAATACTCATATTTAAGTGTTAACAGCATGTATTGGGAGAAAAGCCTAAGGCTGTTTTTAAACATGCAGTATCAGGGGTGATTGCAACATCATTTCTCTCATAACTTGGCCAGACACAGCTCCTGTATGTGCGGTTGCACAGCTGTTATGTAGCAAGCCACAGCTGACCTATTTGAAAAAAAAAAAAAAAAACAGTGAGGAAACATCCTGTGAGTATTTCTGACAGAGAGACTATTAGTGGCAGTCTAAACATATTTTTAACCTACAAACTAAAAGATTTTAAAGCAATTCAGTTTAGATACTATTTGCAAGGTAAGGTGAAAGACCTATTATTTGTGTTTCTTAAGTAGAATAGTCTTGACGAAATTCACAAGTTACATTTATAGAAATAAAAAGAGTAATGCTTGCTCATTAATACATGGCTTTTCCACAGGTTTTTATGGTTAAAAAATTGACATATTATGGATTTTATCCAAATCATATATATTTGTAGATAATACAAAAACATAAAAAAAAATCAATTTATGGGTGTACTGCTGAATGATCAATGTATTCTTTATCAATAAGGGCACATTTCACTAATTCAATTATCATTTACTGAATTTCCACATGTAATGCAATTATATTAAAATGTAATTCTAGTAGCCTTGTTTCTATTTGCTTTTAGGCATGATCGCATAGTTACTAATGATGATTCCTTATGTATGTCTGAAATCACATTTGGTTTTAATAAATAATGTTAACGGTTTAATCTTTTGATACTGTAAGAGAGAAACCCTCTTTGAGCCATAGACATTGTGACAGAGTCATGTCCCATAGGCTAATTCAGAGGAGGAAGAAAAATTCATGCTCAGTTATGATAAAGATTGCAAACAAGTTACATTGCAAAATTATTTGATTTAAAATTCCATTTTATTTTGAAAATTTCTAATCACCAATTATACATAAATATTTATATATTTTTGCCAGAAATATCAATTGAAGCAAGCTTTCATCAGTTTATAACAAATAAATTCTTAGATCTTATATTTACAAAAACATAGAAGAAAAGAAACAAAACAATAGCATTCAATAGAAAGGAAAACTTAAGTAATATTGAATTGTAGAGTTAATGAATTATATCGAAATTCAGGGTTACATTGACATTTTACAAAAATATTTACCAGTTGATCTTCCTATAGAACCCCATAACTTTTGGGCCAATTATTATTCACATAGCTACATAGTACCGAACTAAATTCTAACCAGAAATAGCACCTACTAGGGTATACTTTTAAAGTTTCTAAAACTAAACTTAATTAAAGTTTTCTATATTTCCTTTGATATTAAACCTTCATCAATTTTCATTTGAAGAGGTAAGTGTAGAATCCTGAGTCCCCAAAACAATGTAATTAGATACTCAAGTACTGATTCAAACAAAATAAATTCCCATTTACAAATAAAACGATGTGAATATTTTCACTTTGTCTAAACACATTGATAATTTTAATTGCAAATTATGGGGAAAATGAAGGGAATCACAGCATTCAGCATACAATGTGTGAATATGTGTGTGTTCAAATATGTGTGTGTTCATGCTTTAAAATTATGTAGGCAACTAGCAACAAAATTACAATAAACTATGGCTTTTGAATGAAATCATGTCATTTGCAATAACATGGATAGAACTAGAGAACATTATGTTAAATGAGGTAAACCAAGCACAGAAAGAAAAATGTTGCATGTTCTCACTCATATTTGGGAGCTAAATATTAAACATAATTGATCTGATGAAGAAAGTGAGTAGAATGACAGTTATTAGAAGCTGGGAAGGGAAGTGGGAGGTGGGGAGATAAAGTGAGGATGGTTAATGGGTACAAAAAATGTAGTTAGATTGTTAGAATGAACAATATTCCATAGCACAGCAAAGTGACCATAATCAACAATAAGTTAGGAAAAGAGTGGAATTGGAATGTTTCTAACAGAAAGAAATGATAAATCCCTAAGGTGATACACCAATTTCCCTGATTTGATTAATTCACTTTGTATGTCTGTATCAAAGCATCACATATATCCTATAAAGATATACAACTATTATGTGCCCATAAAAATTAGAAATACTTTTTTTAAAAAGCTGAGTAAACATTTGAAAATGCATTATTTTTCATTTTGATATACTTTTAAAAAATTGTGTGTGTGTGTGTGTGTGTGTGTGTGTGTGTGTGTGTGTGTGAAGGAGGGAGGTATATAGCAGGGAAAGAACTACTATAGTTTTCTTATTGTAAGTGGGACCTGTTAGTTGACCACAGAATTGCCATGTGGAGGTAAGAAAAGATGCCTGGGGCCGCCACCCACAAGAAGTGATAGCAATCCATCTGAAGTAACAAGAATTCTCTGGGGATTTTCAGCAGAAGTAGATGAGGTATGCCCGTGGAACAACAATAACAACAGCAGCAACAAAAGAAGGATGGAAGGAAGGGAGGGAGGGAGGAAGGGAGGAAGGATAGAAGGGCAGAAAGGAGGGAGGAGAAAAAAGGGGGTGGGGGGAGAAAAGCATAGACTTCCTGCATAACGAAAGGAAAATTCGAGGGTGGACCTATGCTGGCCCTGTATTACAAGAAGCCCTCATATCATGATGTTTGAGGAGCTTGAGGCTATATGATATAACTATTTCAATATCTACTTCTTACCATAGTCATGGAAAATTTCCTCCATGAAACACAAAAACAAAAAGAAAAAAAAAACCTGTGCTTACGAAATCACATTTAGATATTCCGACTTTGAATTCAATTATCTTTTTGTTCGAATTGGCTTAAATTGTGTGCAGTCACCTCTGACCATAACAATGAAAGAGTGTTCTATAGAGAAATAGTATAAAGATGATTGCATGAATGGGAGAGAAGGAGAGAAGGGATGTGTGTGTGTGTGTGTGTGAACAAAAGGAGATTGACAAAAATATCTTTTCACCTTCCTCAAACAATAATTCTGCCACTGAGATGGGCATTTCCTCGGGCCTATGCATTCATCCAAGAGCATGTAGACAGTATTCATCTATGTCTGCTGTTTCTCTTCTTCACATTGATATATCAATGTCCTCCTAATGTTGGATAACTTGAGATAATGGACCATCCATGTTCATGATTTTGTAAAATTTGCTATATTCTTGATAATGGTTTTCACATTTCAAATGAAAAAAACTTCACCAAATTAGTAATTGTTTAAAGTCAAACTTTTTAGTGTTAATGATACGTTTCATATGGAAGCTAATGATTACCCTTTTCCTATGGAATTGAGAAAAATCTATGTAACCTTCACTACTCTCAACCCACTCAAGTACTCTGCTATTTGGTTCACACAAACTTGGTCATACTGCCCATGCAGGATGGTAAAGATGGGTCTGGAAGTTGAGGAATTTATATTCTCTCTCTCTCCGTCAATAACCCATATATATGGGTTTTATATATATATATATATACATATATACACACATATATATATTATGAACTGTAAGTATGGGATTTGAACTGGTGTTCTTTTACAGTTTGAATAGTTGCTCTTTTAAAATTTTACTTGTGTTTAATTTAGAATAAAATTTGAGATATGTAATATTTATGTACCACTTTTTCAGGCTTTTCCATTCATTTCTATTCATTTTCCATTCATTCTGTGTTAGAGAATTTTTAATTATTACATAATTTATCTTTGAAAAAATTTCTGTTTAGTATTGACTTGGAAATCCTTTGCGTGCTGTTAGATAAATTTTATATATATATATATATATATATATACACATACACACACACACACACACACACACACATACACTTAAAATATCAAATTGAACAGTATTTACCTCTGTTCTACTTCTCTATCCTGACACTCAGTTAATAGTCAACTACTTCTTATTGGTTGATTACTAAGGAAAATGCAGGAACTATAGATAGGCTGAAAGAGATCGATATCTAGTTATTAATAATTTGATGTAGCAGAAATGTGATCTAATATTTGTGGAAAAAATATTTTCAAATGTACTGATGCGATACATGTCATTCTTGTCCTTAATTCTATTAATAAAGTGTCACTCCAAGTAATGGGTAGTATTTTAAAACCATTATTTGTGTTATCTAGGAAAGATAAAATATTAATCACTTTGATTCTTTCGAAACACTAGTCATTCATTAAAAAAGAAGTAGAACGTTTTTATGAATTCCATTAGCAGAGACAATGCAAATGTTAGTAACATATATGTTGTCCTCAGGCTGCTCATAGGCTACTTGGAGGGTGGGGTATGTAGACATTACAATACAAGCTGTTAAAGGCAAAGTGTACCAAGGGGTAGTGTAGAGGACTTTATTAAGAAAGGAATATCTAACGCTATAATGGGTGGGCACAGAGGCGAGGTAAGGATAAGAGGATTGCGCAAACTGCCACTTTCTTTACCTTCTCATTTTCTGCAAGAAGAAAAATCATTTCTTTGGAGAAAAATATTCATAAATACTGAAGTGATCTTTAATACAAATTGCATTAAATCTCCTGTTTTGACTCACATAATCAACGGAGTCAAATTAATATAGTATAAAAATATTCTGATTTAACCTAGATTAAATTTTTAGTTGACCCCCCGAGTTGATATGCTTTAAAGGTACTTGAGGAGAAACTTTGAAGTAAATGAATTGTTGACACAAGAATTTTTGAGAATGCAGAGCAGTTCGTTTATTTATAAAGACAAGGGAGAGGGCTAGAGAAAATTGAATGTCAGCTATATTTAAGTTAACTCCCCTTATCTTATGTCCTATCAATTCCATTATGTTGCATTTCTTTCTCCATCACTTTCCTCCAAGGAGCACAGGGCTTTCTATTCCATCCTAAGGTTTTCTTCCATGGTTTTGTTGTGGGGTATGTTGTCGTGTGAAACTGAAGATACATATTGTTAGAGAAAATTGTGTTTGTCAAAATGTAGCTGTAGATAATTGTATTAATTAAGATTAGCTATACTAGGCATAGGAGGTTAAGGTTTTTGCAAATTTGCGTTCATTTGCTGCATACTTTGACCTCACTTTTCTACTTATAATGAACCAAGTTGGTATATAAAGATGCCTGTCCCATTATTAATTTAGAAACAAATCTGAAAGCTTCCTCCAGGCAAAAGTTATTTGCAAAAGTGATTTATATATGTTATTCTAATATATTTTACTTTAATTATTCAGTGAAGAAGGCAGTATAATATCCAATTCTTTCACAAATCTACAATAATCAATATTTAGTGATCCATTTAAAAATGTATTTATTTTATATACACTAAACTTCTCAAAATTCAAGTCAATTTTCTTTTACTTCTTCTTCAAAGAAATAGATTTTGGTTAGTTGCCAATTTAATAAAATAATTTTAGAAATGCTTGCAGAATATAATTAAGCTTTTCCACTTTTCAGATTAAGTAGTACAATCAGACGTGTGAGTTCAGACCCTGAGCCGCAAGCAAAAGTTTCAGAAAGAACTCTTCTTCTCTATTAACTATAAAATAATTAGAGATTGACAAAAATGGCAACTAGAGGTCGTGAGGGCAAATGGTAAAGGGAGTTTTTTCTTTTCATTTTGTTATTACAAGAATGATCTTTGAACTAAGGAAACCGCTACTATGGATCAATATAACACAAATTATAAAATGTTATTTAAATCTCACAGAACTTTTTGTTTTTAATCTAAGAAATTCTGGTCTGCTCTTTCAGTTGCAGATGTTGGTTCCATGGCAGTGCACATGTCATGAGTGGATTTCTCTTCTGGAGCACGTCTACGTAAAGGAAGGGATTGGCATGTCGATACTCTCCAGATTGTATTGCAAACACTATCTTCAACTCTGGCTTTTCTCTTGATTTTGAAAAACTCAAAGTAGGGACAACTGGAGGACAGAGGAAATCACCTCCTGCCGCCATCTATCGATCCCGACAGCCCTCCTGGGTTTAGAATACCAGCCTGCTTTTTCTTTCTTAACTAACTGTTCTCCTCAGTTAGTTGTCGCTGGTTACTTCAAGGTGTCTCATTATTCAATGTATCAGGCTCTCCTTCCTTCCCATTCATTCTTCCTGTATTGTCTGAAGTGCTCCATAACCCAGTGCCTACAAAGGTGTACAAAGGAAAACAAAAAAGTCTTCTAGAAATTTTAAGCAAGAGCACTAACTCTTTTTTAGTCAATGCACAGCAATTCTAGGATTATATTTCTTTTACTATTTTGTCATTTGTTTAGAAAAACAGACTTTTGTCTACCTAGAGAAATAGTCCTTGGCCAATATATAGAATTTTCTTCCAGATGATTTATACATTGTCAAGACAAATTTGCTTTTCTAACACCACAATTTATTATGTCAGATTTCTCATTCAAAAATTCCAAATACCATTGTGTTCATAGGAATTACTTTTTTTTTTTAGTGTTTCACCCTATTGTTATATACAAACATGATAAAATCAAATGGTCAAATGTCCCTTCTGTTTTCCCCTTTGCTGCCCTTTTCACTACATTAATATTCTTGAAGACTCTGACTCTCGATGGCAATTTTGAACGTCAGTGATCATATTCTATTGTAATAGCCTGTAACTTATTTTTTATTCACTTTTTGCCTTCAAAATTTCTCTGTCTCACAATAATGACTACTGTCATTTTGTTTTAATGCTATCATTGTATCTTTGATTAATCGTTCCCAAAATCCTAGCTCTCCTTTAAATGCCTCATATATTTTTTCCTTGTTTGTTTATAAAATCTAATATGATAGAACTCTAAACAGGGGTCAGCAATCTCTAAGGGTGAACCACACTTTTCAATTCATTTTATGCACTAACTACTTAGTTAATTATTAGTAAGTTCTTTCTATGCAGTAAATAATTGTTTTGGCAAATATAAATACATTTTTGTTTCCACCCATTAACGCTTATACTTTAGTATAATTGAAAAGAAATACATAATGCAGATAAAAGTTATAACAGAAGTGAAATGGCAAAGCAGAGGCGGAAACAACTCATTTTGCCTGTGTGAGTCAGAGGAGCATTGAAATTGAGTCCAAAAGAGCAAAATGTATCCTCAAACAGAGAAAGTTGGGGGAGGAGTGGGTGAAGGCAAAGGTGAAAGTATTTGCAAAAAGTACATACACTTCATGCACTTTAGTGTATAGATTTTGTTATGATTTAACTATTGCTTAGAGGCCAATGCCTTTCCTTTCCTTGCGAAATATGTTCTAAATGTTGAAATTGCCGGATGACCGTTCTGTAAATGAAGATGAGAGGCAGAATTACAGGGTGTTTTGTACTGTTGACCAATAGATAAATAAATTAAAAAAAGAAATAATTTTCAGTACCAGAAGGATATAATGAAAGGCTAGTATATTCACAAATGGATTCTAGCTGAGAGTCTGATAATCCTTTTCGCACACAAAGGAACCGGTGTTTATTTACCAGAAGATACATTTTTATATACTTTTGTAAAATTTTAAATTAACTAGTCCACCAAATTAGATTTTTTAAAGAATATTGAAAGTTATATAATCAAACAATAAATTATATATCCATTATCAATAAATATTAATATATCAGTATAGCCATATAAAAAGTACATCTACATAATGGATTTTTGTTTATATTTGCAAGTCATCGAATACTTTTTTTGTTATTAGTCAATGACCTTTTAAATATCAATGCCCTTACCCCTCCCATTGTTTCTGCCAAGTGTGCCTGTGTTGGAAAGGGAGCAGTGTGGGCGCTGGTATATATCTGCCTTGTTTTCCGAGGTGTCTTTGTTCTCCTCATTGTTGAGTCTCTTCAACAGCTCGCCTTCTAGATTTCACTAATTGCCGACATATTGTGAGCAGCATTTATCCACTGGTTGTGACTGAAAGAAAGGCATGGCTAGGTTCAAAGATTCCCTTTAATAATCATTCTATGCTCCAGTTTTGCTCAATTTTAGAGTGACAGAAATGTATACTTTTCCCCTTTTCACTATGTAAGTTCCTTGTCTCCAATTCTTATACAACTTAAGGATGTGCCAAGCATTTGTATTTTAAAAGAATAAGAGATGACATTGAATATGATGTAATGGGCAACACTGCCATAAAATAAAGTATCGAAATTTAAAAATAAAACCCATCTGCCAACTGCCAGTACCAACAAAAAGGAATCACAACAAGGAGAACAGGAAAAACTCCTCAAAAGAGGAAAAAAAAATGTGGCAATTGAATTTGGGGCTTGTGCTTTCATCCTCATTATATTTCTCTTTGGAGTGGGGTAGCTCTAGGCAAAGATTTAAATGTTGGCTTAAGCAGTATTTTTTTCCTGTGGAATATCTCCAGGGAATCTCTGACTAAGATCCAACTTCAAGCCATTGTAATCTCCTAGCACGAGGCGACATATGGTGAGGCAGATTTGTGCAGGGTGGTGTTGTGCAGATGTAGAATGGTGATGATGCTACACCGTGAAGCTGAAGATAGCATCTAGGGGTGTTCGGAACTATCAGTTTCACTCTCTAGTTTGAAAAAAGTAGAAAGAAATTCAATTTGAGAAAATGATTGTGCCTGGAGGAAAACAGCTTAATATTGAAACACTTAATGGTCAAATGAAAACTAAAACCAAATTGGCAAAAAAGACCTGGCTTGATAACAGAAATCAGACTTGGTATGTGTGTGAAATGAGACATGGCATCTGAAAATGTGACTTTTTGCAATATCTGGTCTTATTGATATCTTCGTTAGATGCTTACCTGGCGTGGGAGGGAAATGTTGATTAATTGGAAGACAGAGAGGGAAAAATAAAAATTTAAAAAAAAACCAACTAAATATGAAAGGAGAACTGACTTTTTGAAAAAATGTCTTTTCAAAACCTTAAGAGAATATAAATCTATATAATTAAGCATAATTAGAAGGCTTTATATAAAAAATAAGCAAAAACAGGCCATTAGGTCAACATCGTAATAGGGAGATTGCATTTGATGATTTTATGAAACTCTAAAAGGAAAGTCTGAAATTTGCCATTTTGAACAATTTTTAGAATACTTGTCTAGCTCCTTGAGTTACTTCACCAAAAATCAAATTGGCAAGAAAGGGAGAGTTGGCACTGGGATCATTCACAAAGCAAAAGACTGAGTATCTTTTCTTTCCAACTCCTTCATTCATTCATTCAACAAATATTGTGTAAAAACCATGAACAGATTATCGATATAACAATAATGACTATTTTAATACCTTAAATGTCAAGGTTAAATATAAAGCCATCCACATTTTTTTTATTTTGCTACAAAATTAAACATTCAAAATACTATTGATTTCCCCTTGAGAATGATAAATTGTAAGCTATGAATCCAACTGATAATTTTATATTCAATTGGTCAGAGAAATTCTTTTTGATTTTAATTTGTTTAATCTCAGTATGAGTTACTTTCAGCATGCATTTATATAACAATTCCGGCACAGAATTTGCCACAAATTTTGTGTTAGCTATTATTGTTTAATTAAATACATTAAACACATATTATTTAAGGCAGAAATGCATGCAGTCTAAGATGCCAAACACTTGGAAGCAAAAAAGTCATGTGGGGAATAAAAACTAGTTCTACTAAAAAAAAAACCTGTTAAAACAATAAATAGTGATTGTGCACATTTTTTACCTTAAAATATAGGAAAATATTTATGTCAAGAAATCTTGTAACTGTTTTTCAAATTATAAAACCAACATAAACATATACATTACATATTTGGATAGTATTGTGACTCTTTGTCTTTATAGAATTGTTTGAACAATCAAGTGAGAAAATTTAAATGAAAAGACATTATAAATTAAAAGTTTATATAAATTAAGAGTAGCATTATTAGTAGATTTTAATTTTGTTCATATTTTTTCAGAAGTGATTTATTAAGGTGACTATATACTTCAATTATTTTGTTTACTTTTTTTTTGCAAAAATATCCAGGATGTTTTCTGAATGAATCCCTTTTAATTATAACTCTGTCATACATAAATAGGCTACAATATTGAAATTTTCCTCTTATTCATTATTACACATACACACCTAAATCTAAGGCAATTGTGTGCTAATCTCATTTATAGGCATAGGGAATAAAGATGAGAATAAGGCAAAATTTTGTCCTAATGAAGCTTACATTTTAATGAGGGAAATAAAACACATAAATAAATGCATAGTATAGTGTCAGGTATTGATAAATGTATGAGACCAAATAATATAGGATAAGGCATGAAGTGTGATAGTTGGAGGAAAGGAAAAGGAAAAGATAAGGAGTTCTTGGGGGGGCTCGCAAAGAAAGTGAATTCTGAGCAGATACCAAAGTTAAGGATGATTGGAATAAAACAAATGGGGAAATGGGAAGAGATAGAAGACAGTGATTAAGGGCCAGGAAAGAGTCAGATCATTACACAGTATGGGTTTTATTATATTTGTGATAGAAAGACATTGGCTTCTTTTGCTCATAGGAGTGACAAGATCTGACTTAAATCTTTAAATGCTCATTCTGCAACCTATTGTGGTTTGTTCAGGAAGAATTAACATGGGCTTGGAATAGGATCCCCACAGTGGACCTGGGGAAAATAATCCAGGTGTAGGATACATGTTGATGGAAAAGCAAAAGGAGCACACGAGTGCAATGGAAAGAGTAGAATTGGGATGACTCCCGCTTTTATAGGCTGAGCAATTTGGTTAGCATCAGTGCCATTCGCTAATAAGGAAAATGCTAGAAAACCAGCAGGTGGGAAAAGTGCAGAATGCGTTTTTAATCTGGGTATGTTATATCTGAGATGATTATTAGCCTATTAAAATTACAGGTGCAGATGTTGGCAGGGCTGGAGATATGCATTCGGAACTCTGGCAGACACGTCTTCTCTGCCTGCCCCGATTTCAGCTGCAGCTGCTGTGGACAGTACCGTGCAAGCTCAGACTCACCTGTATCTTTATAAATTTTATCCAGGCGAGGACTTCTCCATTGACACAGGAGCTCATTTATCCCAGCATGAAAATACAGCCAGAAAGAACAGGGAGTCTAGTGCCCCAAAAGATAAACTTCAACTAGTGGGGTGAGGGGATGGCTAGGGAGAAAATGCCCCAGCCTCCCACCCCTTCAGGCAGATAATCCAAAAGCATTCCGATTATGTTTTTCTGGAGGTCCATAGCAAATGAGCTTTGCCGCCTGTGGTGTTTAATTTTATGTGTCAGCTTAGCTAGGCCACAGAACTCAGATGTTTGGTCAAACACTAGTCTAAACATTGCTGTGAAGGTATTTGTTAAGTGAAATTAACATTAGATCAGTAGATTTTGAGTAAATTAGGTTATACTCTATAATGTGCTGGGTCTCATATAATAAATCGAAGGTCTTAGGTGAAAAAAGACAGAGGCCTCTAAGGAAGAGGAAATTATACCTCCAGACTGCCTTGTGAGTTGAGCTGTAGCATCAACTCTTCCCTGGGGCTCCAGCTTGCTAACCTACCCTGTAGATTTCCGACTTGCCAGCCTCCACAATTGTGTGAGTCCACTCCTTAGAATAAATCTTTCCCTCTCTTTCTCTCTCTCTCTCTCTCTCTCTCTCTCTCTCTCTGCCTCACTCTATCTCTCTCTGTTTCTGTTTCTCTTTCTGTGTCTGTCTCTCTCTCCATTCATACATTTTGTTTGTTCTGTTTCTTAGGAGAACCCTGACTAATACAGATTTTGGTACCGAGAGTGGTTCTTAAAGAAGAGAATCTTAAGAATCAGTTTTCTAAATTGGTTCTGGGGTTTCTGACATAGGTTCTCCAATCTAATTAGATTTAAAAGCATTAATGATTCTACTTCCAGGAGTGAAAAAAGCATCGGTAATCGATGGCATGATGTGGCAACAGAGATATGCAGAATATCACCATTAGATATTTCTAATCAAATGCTTAAAAAAGGCAGGGTTATGGGTGACCATATACATGATACCTTCAACATTTTTGTCAAACTAATCCTAGGACTTTAGTTTTACATGTGAAATGTGAATAGTGGTTTCTACCTAGGAGTGTTGTGAGGATTAAAGAAAAAATGAAATACCACTTTTGGAATATCTGGCACATAGTATACTCTCACTAAATTGTCATATTATCAAGGTTGTCATGGATTTGTTATTGATTATAATTTTTTCTTTATTGTTATCAATTAAACATTTATTAACAATTCATATGTTCCAAGCACTGTTCTAGTCATGGGGATTCAGTAGTGAGGAGCATCTGTAATGTCCACCTACTCTGTTCTCTTAGAGCTTACTTCCTGTGTTGGAGGAAAGAAGATGTCAATGAAACTAAAGAAAACACTGTATATATTTTAAAAGAAGGGTGATATCAAAGGCATTTCTGGTGAAAGAAAATAATGGCCTGGCTTGGTTGGATTGAAGGAAATCTGTTTGGAAGCAATGGATAGGAAAAGTAGAGTAGCGGCTGAATATTCACTAAAGCTAGAGGAAGGAAATCCTGAGTTTATGACAATGAGTTGGTTCTTGAAAGAGATTTAAGTAGGTGATTAACTTGTTACCCAACGTGACTTTATGAGATGCTGGGGTTATGTGACCATCTCTCAGCATATTGAAACCTGGAAATATTCTGATTGATGTTATTCCCAGTTCTCAGAATACAGCCTCAGGTTTCTTTTCTCCTTAAAATAGATAAATCATACAGCTAGAACTGTTGCTTAGTGTTGTAACTTATTTAAAAGTTTCAAATACCAGATTTCCCCTACATTTTGAAGTAAGTAGTGATTTTATTCATCCATAATCACCTGCCATTTGTCCCCCAAATTAAAAAAGGCATGTGACTATTATCCAAACCTCTTTACCAAATCAATTTCTTCCTTTATTTAGTTACATAATAATTTAAAATGTTTCTAGCATTTAATATTGTTTGAATAATTATGAAACTGCACCATTTCAAATATTTTACATACTAATCATTATAGCATGTAGAATTCATTATATTTAAATATGAACATTTCATCGACTCAGTTTAACACAGAAAAATCTAATAATCTAATAGAAATGGACCAATAACACCATGTCTTTGAATACTGAGTTTTTAAGTTTATTCACTCAAGCCCCAAATTTTAATCTATTACTTTCAAGCCAAAATAAATAAATAAAACAAAAGAGGAAAAGAGAGAACCATCATATAATCACTTAAATTAAGGATAGATAAAGAAATCTAAAATTAAAATACACAGTTCAACCAAAGAGTGTTCTGAATGACATTGAATTCATATGACTGGAAAACACTCTCCATAGGAGATGGGGAAAAGAAAGAAAAATAAAAGTAGGGGGGAGCATTGGGTAATGGGACAGATCATTTTGCTGAACTTGAAGCAAAAGGGTAACTGATTATTGTGTCAAATATTTCTGATCTTTGTCACAAACTGTAATGTTAGAAACCAAAGCAATCTCCAGTGTCAGACTTCATATGCACTTGACTTTCCAATCACTACATTAGCATATTTTACATTTACTTGATAGAAACTTTTGCATTTCTTTTATCAAGGGACCTTTGCATTTTTTCAATAAGGCAGAAATTATTATGAAAATTGAATTCCACTACTCTCTTGTGAACTGGACTTTTTATTTGCATCAGAGAAAAATTTTTGAATACCAGGGAATATTGGGATCCTTATTTCTTCATTTCCATATTTTGTCCTAGGAAGTGCATCAGCCTACTTTTTTATCGCATTCTCATTTGAAATCTGTAACATCAAAGCAACAAATGTTCTTTTAGAGTTTAGTTTCTCTGTAATCCAGTGACTTTCCATCACCTCAGGCATTCAGAGAACACAGAGCGGAAGGCACCGAGAGCTACAGTGTGGAGCTATTAAATACACTGTAAGGTCTTTACATTTGAGTCACTGTGAGCAGCCCCAGTTGTGGCCTTCTTGATACTTCTAAGTAATAATGGGGAAAATTACTAGTATTGTTCTCAAGTACTCAGCAAATTACTAAGCACTGCTCTCATTCATGTAAAGTTAATTGTCGAGTCTAGTGACTGACATTACTACAAGAAATTTCATTTTATTGCACATGCACTGAATATATGAATTACAAAATAAAAATTAGATCAACAAAATACAATAAATATAGTCAATCTATTACAAATAATAAAAATCAATTCTCTGGCAGTGAGTAGCAATGAAGCAGGATTGTTTACAGCAGTAATCCGGATATTAATGTTATGGCAATTGCTGTTTTAAAATAAATGCATTGCCAAAAATTTATAACAAGCCATGATTATTTGATATTTTCAAAATTCAAAAAAGGAATGGTTTCACGGGAAATATTTTTTATTCATAATGTAGTTGAAGTAAACAAAACAGCAAAAAGATTGTCAATCTACTTTTAGCAAGAATTATATTAGAAAATAAATACAAACCAGTTCTCTGGATGAATGTCTTCATAACTCTTTAAAGTACAAATCATAAAATCATGACATTTAACTGTATTATAAAAGAATCTATTTACAAATCTGTATACATTCATCAATGCGATTTATTATAAGTAAATGCATAATCTCAAACATACCACACAATTACGAAGTAGAAAATCCATAAGAACATATATTTTTATTCCAAGAAAGATATATTTTTATAATTAAGGAATATTATCCATAATACAAAAACTGCATTTTACTTTCAATGGTAAATACTTGTTTATAATTTAAAATACTGATGGCAACGAATATTAAAGCATTAAGTAGAATAATTTATTATCAAAATTAATCTAATTCACAAAATATTAAGAATATATACTTAAATAAATGTAATATTAAAATAGTTTAATGAAATATTCTAATTATTTATAGGAAATTTTTCAGTATTCTCTTCTCTTTGATATTAGCACATTTGATAAAAGTTTAATATTAAAATTAAAAATATTGAAAAAAAGGCTCCAAAATGACCTTTAAGATTTAGGAGAGATGTCAGAAATATTTTACAGAATGAATTATTCAAAAAAAAATATTAACAAAAATAACTCTTAATATCCCTATCATTGATTTTAATATTATGACTAAACCAAGTTGTATGCATCTAATGTCTTGTTAGTCAAATTATTACTTTTCATCCACAAAATATAGGTCAATTATTCAAAATTAGTAATAGAAAAACTGTGTTTCTATAGAAATCAAATTCCTTTGAGTTGATATTTAGTCTAAATGGTGCTTGTATATAAACATACACAAATACACACGCACACACCCACATACATGCAGATATATATTAACTTAACCAAAAATAATATGCATGTGTATTTGTATATGTAAGTGTATTGCATTTATATCATTTTACTAATTTTGGTACATCAAAGAATATCATGACCTAGAAAGATCCACAAATTAAATAAAGAATTTAGGGGTGATTTTCCCAAATCCCGCTGAAAATGGCAGAATATGTCACCCCAAAATATGCTATTTTGGTGTAAGAATTACTTTGAGCTAAAGGTACTTGTAAAACTGTAGGTACAAGAAGGAAATTCGAATCTACCCCTTTCTTTCTGAAAACAGGAGATGCAAGATCCCATGTGAAAGATGCCCCCCTGTGCCAGGAGAAAAGAAGTATTTTTTTGATGGGAAGTCATAGCTGAGAGAATTTTGTATAAATAGACTGTTAAAATAATTTTTATATTTCTGTAGCTGTCTTACAGAGTTTAGTTACTTTTCCACAATCTTCTCCCTTTACTCAACCTAATATAAAAGCATTTAAGTTTTGCCACTTCTTTGGGTCTTCATGTCCTTTTAAGAGCTCTGTGTTATGTAAAACTTATATTAAATACATTTATTCATATGTTTTTCTCCTGTTAATCTGTTTTATGCCAAATTAATTAACAGGCCCAGCCAGAGACCCTTAGAGAGTACAAGTAAAGTTTTGATTCTCCTACATCACAATGTATTTGTTGTGGTGAAAACTGCAAGAGAAAGAGGATATTAAAACATTTTGCCTATACCCCAATGCCAGTGTGCGGATGTACTTTAATCTGCTTATAGAACTCTCTACCTCTCGCTTGTAACTCTCTCAAGAAATGTATTGCTATTTTTGTTCCACTTTCTTGAAACACAACTTTAATTATAATGGTTGTCCCTCACGAGTATACTTTTTATTCCTAAAAAGACCTCTGTGTAGGTTAAGTTTCACTCAATATTGTACACACACAGGTTTGCTGTAAGAAAGCTGAAAACTTGCTATGCATGGTATGATTTTCTCAATGTCCTATGTGCTGTACTCCAAATCTAACTACATAGGGAGCTAAAAATGGAAAAGAAGTTTATTGTGTCCAGGTATAGTGGGAATTGGAGAAGCCAGACAATCAGGGAATGCCTTCTTAAAGACAAATAATTCAAAATTACTAATTCAAAGTTATATACAAACCCTTGAAAAGAGACCATACAAGCAGGGCGTCAGAAGCAAAATATTCAGTAACTTCAGAAAAAAATCTACTTGTGATAGCATCTTATATTCTACTCAGTAACATTTGACAGAGTATTATATCATTTGCCATATCCTTATGTCAGCTCTCTATAGCTGTTGTCTTTATAATGTATCGCAATAACACTAACAACCAGAGATTACTCCTCACATTCCTGCATCACCTGCCTGAATTGAGTACATGCATACAGGCCTGCACAGGGATGGATTATGCATGTGCTTACAATTATATTGATTAGCCATCCAATATTTGGGACTTTTTAGACAGAACTTGTGTGTATTGAGAAATCTGGGACATTTGTACTACTCTAAGATATATCTGAACTGTGACCCAAAGAATATTTTATAAACATTGTTAGGTAGATAGTGAAGGATTCTGGGTCTCCTAGGGATGAAAGTGGGTGCTATTGCCCCCATATTGGTCCTGCCAAACCCTAATTCTACATGCCTGGGGTAGGAGGGAATACCCTACGAATCTGCCAATCAGAGCTTGGTGCGCCAGCTGCAAAAGCATGCAGAGGACTCTCTGGCCCACAGGCCAAACCACGTGAGCACCATAAAGTCCAGAAAGTGACCCAGAACCCACATGTGTAGTTAAGGCTCAGATCACGTGACTCCCAGCTGCCTAATCAAAGTAGTTCCGTGGTAACCTCTGAATCACAAGGGGGTTTCCTATCCGGACACTATAAAATAGGACACAGAGTGTAGCCAAACTCTCTCTCTCTTTTCCCTTGTTTTGCCTGCCCTGATGCAACAATGGGTCCTGTCGTCATCCACGGCGTATGTACCATGCTCTGTAAACCTTTATCCTGCTATTGCCTTGTAATCCTATCTTTCTCTCCTCAATAAACCTCATTTTCGTGCTTGCCTAACTTTGGCGTGTCTGGTCATTCTTCAGCTATGAGCATCACCAAGAACCTAAGGTTTCTGACTGAAACCCAACAACACGATTAAGTTAGGATAGTTAGAATTTTTTTTCTTTTTTTAATTTCCAAAAATTATGTGATAGTCTCTTCTCAGGCCAACAGTACTCTTTAAATTGCTCTTGATTTTCACCATGTTTCATATTTATTGTTCTAAGAAATTTGACTAAAGGCATAATCTCTTATTGTTCTTTCTCATTGATTTTTCGGGTCAAAAGTGGAAATGATGATTTTCATTTGTTTTTAAGGTAGTCAAATCTTCACACAATCATCCACCAAGTGATTATAAGTTTGAAATACATTATCTGAAACAAATGCCTTCTAATATGAAAGAATAGGTCTATAGAATATATTTATTAAAGTTTGAATGCAGATTAAACTCTGCAAGGTTAAATCACAAGGTTAAGTGTCTAATTTTGCAGCTCTTTTATACCTGGTGGGTGCTAACGCTTCCTAATGATAGGATTAAATATGGTTTCTAGCTACAAACAGTTGCTTGTCGTTCCCTGTAGGTTAGCCTCTATATTCTGTGCTTATCACAAACAGAGAGGAAATAACTTTCTGGGTCTTTTGTGAGTCTTTTTTAAAATGCGTAGACTTTAGGGAAATCATATTTTCTTGAAGGAAATGAGGCATGACCAATCACACAAAACGTGAGAAAATCCCTTGATAGATGACCTTTGCCACATGTAAAAGAAACTGTTCAGTGGCTGAGGTTTCATGGATTTCATGCATGGAAATCAGATTTTCTGGCCACCAGTGCTGTTCAGTAAATAAATAATCCATCATTGTGTCAAACAGTTGAAACATGGAGATACTGCCCTTGCTATCTGAATAGACATTTCGAGTTAGTAACTTATGTAAACTGTTTGCATGTCAGCGGTTGTGTGAGCAGTGTTCTAGTTTGCACTATGTAAAATAAAACCACTTAGCTTTGGTGATGTTAACCTAATGGTGAGAGCATTCATTTGATTCTGCCTATACCTGTGAATTTTCTGGTGCATGAAAGCATTAAGATGAGAGTTCCCACATGGATTCTGTGGTGTGTCAGAGCATTGTGCTAAATCATCAGCAGGCAGTTCCAATGATAACATTAAAAACACCTACATATCCTTTCATTAAAACCAGTAATAACAGCTTTCTTAAAATGTGTTGGCATGATTCTCGCCTATATTCTCTTTTAATATTTACATTTTAGGACATTTGTAGTATTATTAGAAAAAAGTTGTTTATAGTGATGGTCCTTGACGTCTAATAATTGTTTTTACTGAGCAAGTCTCACATACCCGAGGCTATTTACTCCATTTTTTTAACTGCTTTAACTAGCTTTAGTTCTTATATTTTAATTCTATATTAATTTTAGTTTTAGCATTTATCCGGCAGTATCAGAAAAATGTCACGCACACATACACACACACACACACACACCCAATTAACTTTAGCTCAGATCCGTTTCCACTAATGGACCACTTTATGTTTTCACTTGGGTTCTGTTTCTCCTAAACAGGAAGGAAAATCCAAGTATTTTAACTATGTTTCTGGCATCAAAAGCATTTGTGTTGCTTTTCAACTAACTCCTACACTCACCTTTGATATTTAAAGTACTTTCTTGCTAAAATGTCAGTCCCCTCCAGCCACAACAAAAAAGCTTCTCTTATCTCCTCGGTTTTGCAAATAGCAACTCACTGACAATAGCCCTTTTGCTCTTCCAGAATACATTGGACACTGTTTTGCTTTAGAGTGCAAGAAGCGCTCATTTCATTCTGTTTAGGTTGTCCAGCATTTTGAGAAAACTCTTATGAAATTAGTCTGCAAAGTAGGTATAAAATAGGATGTATTGAAAACCTCCTGGAAAAGGGGAAAATGGGAGAAACTTATAAACATTAGATGTAAAACATCTGTTTTCATTTCAAGTGACTTAGTCAAAAGTTTTTATGATGTTTTAACAAAAATGATACACTATCATTGTGCCCAGATTTACTTTGATTTTGTAATAAGTTTACTTTTGAAATATTTTTGGAGGTATATCATATTGGATTTTAGTAAAAATAAAAAACTTAACTTGATTTTTAACTGACTATATTATGTTAGAGGTTGTTTTGTTTTTAATTAGACACACAAACACACACACACACACAAATATACATATACACACACAAACTCAAGGTAGGATATGTGGCTAAATATATCAATTTTTTAAAATTGCCATTCTGATGTTTCAAGTAAGCAGAGGTTCCTGAATCCAGAGAATGTAGCTGAACACAATATCAGGCCACTATACAGATTCGATTAGCTATTAATTACACATTTTGATGGACAGTTGTCCCTATCTTATGGAAGAAAATACCCAGAGTAAAAAATGTTTGATAAAACATTTCAGCAAGAAAATTTTCTTCTTTTGTTAAAAAAAAATAGAAATAAAATTTTTTCTAAAACATTTATTTATCATTTCTTGTATACTTGGGGTCCTATTTTATTCTTTGTTAATAACCCTTAAGTTGCCTACCATTGAAAAATGCACATTGTAAGAATTACATGGAAAGAAGCTTAGTCTATAAGCAAAAAAATCCACCTTATACATTCTGAGTTAAAGAACTAGATGCTTGCTAAAGATGTTAAATGAGAGAAAGAATGTGAGAGAGAGAATGTATATTTGGCATTTTCATTTCAAATATCATTTTGATACATCCCTTACAGTTACAAATGTTAGTTTTATGCCAAAATTCACTTATACTTTTAGGAGTTTCCTGCTTTAAAAATGCAGTTTTATTGCTATTGTTTCAAGCATTTTTTTTTTTTAAAGCAGCCCATTTTTGTTCTTTTGGTATAACAAAAAACACAGATATCTTCAGACTCTGACTACATAATCTCAGCATGAGGAGCAATTCCTTCATTAAAAATAAATAAATAAATAAGGAAGAGCCTGTATTCTATACCCTGGAGAAATCCTGACTGTGGCTTGATACCCAAGAAGAAAAGCCTTTGAAATGAATCTAATGTCACGTTATTGAAAATGTAGCCTCACAGATTAACTTTTTTTCATTCTGCAATGGCTTACAAAGCTTCAAATGCCCAGAAATCTCCTAAACCAGACCATTTAAGGAATCTAAATAAGCTTGCACGGTTTTAAGCTTTCCGACTTTGAATGTTAGCTTTGAAGTTTTGCCAGAACCTGACTGCAGAAGAGTTGCTTTTAAACTGAATTCATGACACTGGAATTAGTGTTGGAGGTTCAATATGCCTAATAATGATCTTGACCATGCTAACTATAGACAGCCATCACATATGGTACCTCTGAATAAATAACTCTCCAAAGATAAGATGTGTAACATCCTGGCTCCAATATTTATTTATTTTCCATCTTTACACATTGGAACTTTGGATAGTGTCCAGTTTAAAGAGCCAATTTTCTTAATGGCATATGGCATTCGTCCATGAGTAAGAGAGCATAGAAAGGAGAAAGGAAAGAAGTTTATAAATGGTTGAATTATAAATGTCCTGATATCATATTCCTTTTCCTTTTTTAATTTTTTTTTTCCATTTTATTAGCTGAAAATCCTACAGCAAATTTCTGGGCAAATCTCCACTGCCAAGTGTCTTTTTGCCAACTTCCAACCAAGAGCAATTCTACTTCCATAAACTTTTCTGGACCTTTACATAAACAAATTTCTCCTCATAGCATGGGGTTAATTAGACAGCCTTTTTAATATAGAGGTATACACTAATCTGAATGCTTATATTTTGATACTTAAAAAAATAAAAGTTTATCCTATGAATCCCCCTCACATCTTAAATTGAACTTTCCACACAAGTAAAAAAAAAAAAAAAATCTCAAAATCTATACTATTGGATGGCAAAGAGAGTCACATATGGGGAGATTTATTATTGCCCTCAGTTCCTCAGATTTTCCAAGAAAACATTAATGCTATTTTTAGTATATAGGTCTGGCATTTGTCACAAAATTAAGGGGTAAGAATGTTGCCCCATAAGGTTTATGATTCTGCCAACTAAAATATTTGATTAGTAATTTTAACAAAAGGAGGCAGGTAGATATCTTCAATAAGCACATACAAATAAGTTTTATGAAAGAAATGTGTTTGTACACAGGTAAAGAGATACATACCACATATCTCAAGTAACTATTACAAATGCAAACTTGAAGGAACAAAATAAAGTTTAAAAATTCTTCTCAATGTGATGACTTTATTTAGCTATTATTTTATGAAATAGTCTTCTAAAATATGGCTCTAGGTAACTAAACTTGTTTAGCATTTCAAATAATAATTTCAATCAATTATGGGTACATACAGTAAGTTTAAAATGTTTTTGTAATTGATCTGAAAACATAGGTAACAAAAAATGCCATTCATTGATTTTCTATGTAGATAATACCCAAGCAATCACATTTACGCAGTCTGTCAAAGAGAATAAAATTTATTTTTTTGTGTTTAGCATATAAACATATAGGTAAACTCAAAGAAAATACATTGCAATTCTTTCTAATCCCATTTCCACATTCTCAATTGTTTAAGAAATTGTAATGGACATTAGAGAAAAATTATGGCAGGTATACTGATTTGCTATAATCTTCATTTTTATAAATTTTTAAAATCCAGAATTAATAATAAATTGACAAGCTGGTAAGAGTTTGCATCATGAATTCATTCAAAAATACTTTTAATATGTAAAATCAAATGAAATAGTTCATAGTGTTTGGGGTAAATGAAATTATACTATTTATTAAAAATATAAAAATTACATTTAAAGAAATGGAACAACTAAAAAATTACAAATTGATTTTGATCAATGATCGGTCAATATGAATATTTTGTGTCTGCAAATATGGAAATTCATACACAGACATACACAAACATACACATGCATATGAACACAAGCATGCAAACAATCACATGTATTTTCTCTTTCTTTTTCTATGAATTCCTGGATTAAAAGTTACCCTTCCTTCCTTCCTTCCTTCTGTTATTTCTTCTTTTCTTGTTATGGAAAAGGTAGGATAATTTCAAATAATTATATTGTTTAGTGGTATGCCTATTCTTGCCTTTTAACTGAACACTTATGCTATCCCAGCTTCGGTTTTTGGTTTTGTTGATATTTACATGGAAAAATTTTGTCCTATCTTTGAGAATGACACAAATCTATTGGTTAGACAGATACAATACAATATAACAAGCATCATTACAACAATACAGTGTGTTGAACATGATATAATCTGTTGACTAATGATTGTGTCAATTTAATTGTTAAAAATTTACCCACCACATTTTTTCAGAAGCAGGTTTGAATTATTTGAGTCTTTCCAAAATAGCCCTCAAAATTTTTAAAAAAAGGCTCAGACTTTATGTAAAAGGTTTTGTTAAGGAAGTAAGAATCTAGGCTTACGTAAGGCTGCCGTAGAATGTTTCTGAAATGAAATAATAATTGAATTAAACTTTGGAGCTTCTGCAGGAGCTTTCCTGTTAAATTAGGTAGAAAAGACTTCACCATACTAAGAAATAAGCATATATAAACATGGCACGTTGAAGAGTAAGTAACCCAAATAACTACGAGTCAAGAATGAGGAGACTAATGGGCAATTAGACTGGTCAGATAAGCAAAAACACACACAAAATAATTTGGATATATGATAATGATGATGATGATGAGTCATTGAGAGACTTGTTTATATCACCATTTCTCAACATAAAACCTTGTAACTATCCACTTTTTAAAATCCTCACAGCATCAAAATGTTGTATGAGATCTCTCCCTCTGTAATTGAATTTTTCAGTAACAAAAGTAAAGTGTATTCATGTGAAATATAAAAGTGAAAAGGATTCTATTCAAATTAATAATAAATATTGGTGGAGACCGTGATTTAATTTATGTTCCCCCTCACAGTGCTTGGCAGAGTAACTTGCAAAAGCAAGCATTTATTAAAAGATTTTTGAACTGAATCACATTTTATTTGATTAACTAAATCAGTTGTAATTGGTTTAGCCCTTTGTTTTCAGTTTCTTGCTTCTATTTATAATTAAGAATTCTGTAACTCTGTAAAATAACTCAGTCTCTCAAGTTCTGAATCTATAAAATTCTTGCTTTACCTACTTCAAATTCCCTTTTGATGATATTAAAAGATTTTGTAAACGTGTAAACTTGTCTATATAAATTAAAAATGTTTAATGTAATATAATTATTCTGGCTAGTAGCAAGTACTCAATGAATATTTTAATATATCAATGGAGATAAATCCTTTATGACTTGCTTTCATATTTTAACTCCTTACTGACAGATGGCTATTAAATTCTAAAATATCTTAACCAAGAAAGTATTAAGTTGATATTCACATTTTCCCTTTTATTCCAATTGTTTTAAAATACATTGGTAGGAATTTCTGCTTATAGCAATTTTGTACTAGTTTTTCTTAGATCAAACTTTCTGCTAAAAACAACTACAAAACTTGACAGCAAAAAAAATCTATTTGACATCATTTAAAACTACCAAGGCAGTGATAACTTAATCCCAGAGAAGGGAAATCCAAAGAGGAGAGCTCAATATTTGGTGGTGCTTTTTCCTTGAGCATGTGTACTGATTCAAACACAGCTGAAAAGTTGTGCAAAGTTTATGAAGACTTACTTGGTAGATGTAACAAAAATACTGACATTTAGCATACGTCTTAGAGGAGGGGCTCTGGTTAAAAAAAAAAAAAAAAAAAAATCCCCAGATTTTTAGTAGCAGCCCCAAAGAGATACCCCACAGAAATAAACAATTGAGGTCCACCTTAGTAACAGTTTAATTCCTTATTGGATTAAAGGAATTGCCCCCAGCCTATGGTCTGTTAGAAGCAGAAGTAAATTCCCTCTGGAGGAAGATAACATCATTAAGATTCTATCTTCAATTTTTTATATATAATGTTCACCATTCATTGAAAAAAATAGCCATCCTATGAAAAATGTAAGGGGTGTCTGGAGAGCAAGAGAAAACGAAATGGAAACAAACCCATAGGAGATCCACCCTGAAGTTATTAGATATAAATGTACATGCAATTTTGATTAATATTTTGAATAAAAAAGAAATGAGATGAGAATTGCAGTAGAGGTCAAAAAAAGTAAAAAAAAAAAAACAGAACTAAAAAAATGCACTAATAAAAATAAGATTTCAATGCATAGGGTCTTCCATTTCTGATCAAGATAGAATTAAAAGAACCAATTTTTTTCCTCCCTGATGTTTTTCCTGCTTGAAACAACCAAAAACTGGAGAATGTTCAAAAAACCAATAGTTTTCAAGAAAGTGTACTTCAGGCAATGAAAGAAAGCTACAGCTACAGACAAGAATCAAATTAGGTGAACACTACAACTGCCTCAGGTACAACCATGAGAGAGTTTCCAGACCATAGCACAGGAAGGGGGTTCCTGGGCAACTCTATGCTGAGGAGCATCATAATCAAATTGCTCAAACCAGGAATGCAGGAAAAAAATCTTAAAGGCACCAGAGAAAAAGACATTTTATGTATAGAAAATACAAAAAAGATTTACAGCAGATTTTCCATTAGAAAAAAAAAAAAAAAACCAAAAAACTGAAATAGTTGAAAAATACTTTTAAATTATTGAGAAAGTAAACACAGAATTCTATACACAGTTTTAACTATATTTTAAAAGTGATGGCAAAATGAAAACTTTTTAGACATACAAAATCTGAAATAATTTATCTCCAGCAGACCCACACCATGACAAATGTTAAAGGAAATCCTTCAGGCAGGAAAAAAAGTGATTTTAAACAGAGATGTGGTTCTACACATAAAAACAAATGGCACCAGAAATAGTAACTACATGGAAAATTTATACAGAACTTTTCTTATTATTTAAATATTTTTTAGAAAATTTATTTAAATAATAATATTAAGATGCTGTGGTATGTATAATATTAAATGCACAACATATGGAAAAGATAATGTATAGGCTAGGGGAATTCTTATTCTATATGTGAAATATTATAGTATCAATTATTAGTAGATTATGATCATTTATACAGACATATTATAAATCCTAAGACAACCACTAAAATAACAAAACAAAAGTTATAACTAATAAGCCAAAGGAGGAGGATTTTAGAAAATAATCAAAAGAAAGTAGCAAAAGTAGAAAAAGGAAACAAAGACCACATGAGACATAGATCAATGGACCATAATACAGAACCCAGAAATAAAACAATATACCTACAACAAACTGGTCTTTGACAAAGCAGACAAAAGCATGAATGGGGGAAAGGGCTCTCTATTCAATAAATGTACTAGGAAAATTGGTGAGTCACATGCAGAAGAATGAAATGGGATACTATCCAGGATGTGTTCTGGCTAGCACCCCCAGTACTATGTTGAATAGAAGTGGTGACAGTGAGACAGTGGCCACCCTTATCTTATTCCAGCTCTTAGGGAGAAGGCTTTCAACTTTTCACCAGTCAGTATGATGTTGGCTGTGGGTTTGTAATATATGTGTTTTATGATATTGAGATATGTTCCTTCAATGCCTAGTTTGTTGAGGGTTTTTACCATGAAAGGGTGCTGAGTTTTGCCAAATGCTTTTTCTGCATCTATTGAGATGATCATATGGTCCATTGGTATAAAACTGAGACATAGACCAATGGAACAGAACAGAGAACCCAGATATAAAACCATCCACATACAGCCAACTGATCTTTGACAAAGTAGACAATAATATACACTGGGGAAAAGATGTCCTATTCAATAAATGGTGATGGGACAATTGGATAGCCTCATGCAGAAGAATGAAACAGGATCCATATCTCTCACCACTCACAAAAATTAATTCAAGATGGATAAAAGATTTTAATGTAAGATATGAAACCATAAGAATGCTAGAAGAAAATGTGGGAAAAACTCTTTTAGATAACTGCCTAGTCAAAGAATTAATGAAGAAGACCCCAATGGCAATCACAGCAACAACAAAAATAAATAAGTAGGACTTAATTAAATTAAAAGCCTCTACACGGTTAAGGAAATAATCAATATAGCAAATAGACAACATACAGAATGGGAGAAAATGTGCATAAGCTATATATTTTATAAAGGGCTAATAACTAGAACCTGCAAAAAACTCAAGCAAATCATCAAGGAAATAAACAAACAATCCCATTAAAAAGTAGGCAAAAGACATGAACAGAAGCTTTCAAAAGAAAGTAGTGGTTGTACTAATTTGCATTTCCATCAACAGTATATAAGTGTTCCCTTTTCACCACATCCATGACAATATCTATTGCTTTTTGACTTTTTAGTAACTGCTATAGTCACAGGGGTAAGGTAGTAGCTCACTGTGGTTTTGATTTGCATTTCCCTGATGATTAGTGATGTTGAGCATTTTTTGATATATTTATTGGCCATTCTATTTGACTACCTTCCACATGCAACCTCCAAAAAGTGATTTCCTTAGAAAATAATGAGCCCATTTGTCCATGCCAAAGAAAGTGCTGGTCTTTCTGGCTTATGTTACCCTGGTAGAATTTTCTCATTGTACAAATTGGGGATGGGAAAGAGAAGGTGATCAGATCTAAGCCAAAAGATCAAGATTCCCATTCTTTTTACCAAAGCATCAACAATATTTCAAATATAAATGCTTCTCAGATTTTGTGCTCATTTGGTTAATTTTCAGAGTCTCGAAATGCTTAGTTTTATTTATCCTAGGTTTATAGTTACTTCTTGGGAAATAACCCACTTATGTTTCCTATAATCTCCTTTATGAACATAATACAAAAAGAGTGATCAGGAGTTCACAGGCATAAGGAGTAGGAAAACATATCTGTTTATTTTATAAACAGCCCCAAATCCTTAAAATTAAATCATGACCTTGCCATATTTTGGGTTTCTAGATGAAGTTTCTATATTTTAACTAACTTCCTATTTTTATATCCTTATAAATTCCAGACCAGAATACTTTCCTGTAAAAATTTTTTATTAAGAGATTCATTATGCTTCTCTTATCTTTCTTTTGTTAAGTTTCTAAATATTAAATCATTTTATTTATTTATTAAACTTTTAATAGGTTTCTATGAAGTACTAGATGATATTCTATGAAATTAAGAAATGACAGTGACCAAGATGGAGACCCTTGTATTCAGGGAAGTCACAGTCTGAGGAAAAATTTAAACCTATAAATAACCATTAAAATATTAGCCCATAGCACAGAAGATATACTGCTTGCCCTTCATAAAACTTTCAGTGGAAAATTTTTATTTCACAAAAGGTATGCTGTTGCCTTTGCTACCCTCTCCCAAACATACTTTCAAGCAAGTAGCATCTGTTGGTCTCCTACGTGTGTAGACTGTCGCGCCCCCTCGCCAGCAAGGACGACGCGGCAACCGGAGTTCTTCTGAGCGTGCTTTATTGAGGCTCCTTACAACTTACATTATGCGGAAGACCCCGAAAGCGGAAGGGTGCAGGCTTATATAGGTTGGGCTACGCAAGGCAATGAGTCAGCAACGAGCATGCGCACTGGCTTGTTTACCCGCACCGGAGAGG
>RJWJ010006911.1:0-60031 GCA_004363605.1 Indri indri | reverse complement strand
GTAGGGAGGGAGGGGGAAGGGGGAGGGGCGAGGGGGAGGAGGGGACGGATATATGCATACACAAAGGGTGCAATGCGCACCCTCCGAGAGATGGACATGCTTGGGACTGGGACTTGGGGGGAAGGGGGGGCAAGGGCATCATACGTAACCTAAACACCTGTACCCCTATAAACAACAAACAATAAAAAAAAAAAAAAAGTTAAAACACTTCAGAAACACCAATTGTCCAGGTAATATTTGTCTTACATTAAAATTTACTCTTTAGTTTGCTTTTATGAAGGTTTTGTGATAAATTATTTATACCTCTTGAAGAAGAAAATATTTCTAATTATAGTTACTGAATCTAAGAGACACATAATTATTTTTGTGAAGATTTTTTAAGTTATTTACTATTTTCCAAAGAATGTTTAATTTCTGTCCTTAATATTATATTTTTGTTTTAATTCTTTAATAATTGAAGGAAGCAAACTAAAGCTTTTTATTTTATGAACTTCAATTATATATAGATTTCTTTTTTTTTTTTTTTAGCAAAGGCAGAGTCTATTGATAGAAAATTACTATAAAAGTAGTGTAGAAATTTAGACTGTTAGCTGGTAGAGAATACACTTTTTTGGATTACTCTCAACAATCCTCACTAAACTACTCTAAATGATGTATTTAGGCATTATATTGTAATTGCTAAATATGGAGAACACTAGAAAATGTTGTTAACTAAGTGAATTGAATGAAAATTACCAGTAACTAGATTTTATAACATTACTAAGTATTTAGTAATGTTCTTCACATACCATTGATATTTATATTTAGAGTTAAAGTGGTGGGAATTTGTCAGCCTGCTTTCACATATTTTTTTCAGAGAGTACTATTTTAGACTGCTCAGGCTGCTATAACAAAATACCATAGACTGGGTGGCTTAAATAATAGACAGTTATTTCTCACAGTTCTGAAGACTTCAAAATCCAAGATCAAATTGCCAACAGATTCAGTTCTTGGCGAGGGCCTCCTTCCTGGCTTGTAGGTGACTGCCTGCTAGCTGTATCCTCACAGGGCAGAGACAGGAAGATCAGGTGTCTCGTACTCTTCTTATCAGGGCATTAATCCTATCATGGGAGCTTCACCCTGTGACCTTATCTAAACCTGATTATTTCCCAAAGACCCCACATCCTAATGACATCACATGGGAGTTAGAGCTTCAACATATGAATTGTGGGGGCATACAAACATTTCATTGATAACAAGTACCAATTTAAAGTATATCTCATTTCTGTGTCATTAAACAAAGTATCCCTCATGAAAGATGTATTTTAATAAATGGGTACTAACTGGTGAGGTAGTTTATCAGGTTTCAAAGATACAGGTGAGTAACAGTTTTCATTGAGAACTATTAAAATTTGAATATAACTTAGCTTTGACTACTCGAGTTAATTGTTAGCCTTCAGATTACCATTACAGGTTTAGTATCCATTATCCAAAATGCCTGAGATCAGATGTGTTTTGGATTTTAGATATTTTTCAGATTTTGGAATATTTATGCTGTATTGGTTCAGTATTTCTAATCGGAAAATCTGAAGTCTGAAATGCTTCGGTGGACATTTCTTTTGACTGTCATATTGGTGCTCAAAAGGTTTAGGATATTGGAGCATTTTTTTCATTCCAGAATGTTTATTACAGTGTTATTATAATATCGAATATACATTTTTGGATTTTTGAATTAGGGACACTTAACCTATACTTGCCTTTTCTCTGTCTGATCTCTATTTATTGAGTTCTTGTTTTTTTAATTTAAGGCAGTGTAAAAGTAAATGAAGAAGTGGAAAATCTTGATCTTTTTCTTTTAAGAAACTGAAAGATATTGCTATATTTGTTACAAATCCTTATGGCTAAAAAGTATGAAATAAATTTAGAAAAATATTTATCTAACATTTGTTTTAACTGGAAATGCACCAGGTATATCTAAAATGAACTTTCAAATTGGACTGATAGTATGTAATTCAAAAATTAGGAAGATAAAATCCATCTCTTGATCTTTCTATCTTGAATGATAATTTTTGAAAACTTCTTTTAAAGTATAAATCTTTTTTCCCCTTCTTTCATTAATATACTTTTTCTTAGATGCATATTCCCTGTAGGGAAACAATTTATGATGCCATCTTATCAAAGCCCTTATCATGAGAGTTTGGATGAAAGGAAGTGGAAATCAACCTCATTTACAAAATAAAGTTGGATTTGATAAAATTAAGGTTTTAAATATGCTGATATTATCTTGGGATAGTCAAGCTTTGAAACACCGAAGAAAACCTGCCAATAAGTGAAAAGTAAAGGAGTCATTGTTACTGAGGTATGCCTGTAGACTGCATTGGAAGAATAATTTCCTTGCCCAATTTCTGTAGTAACCCCAGACTATGTAGTGTGTCAGTAATTTACTGTAATGCTAATAATGATGTAAGAGTTGAACTTGGGTGTTTCATGAAATTCATATATATCAGTTAAATTAATCTCGTCATGGTTTTAAAGGCTTTATTCGTATTTTATGTGAATGTATTATGTGAGTTTGAATGATTTAAGACAAGGCAGTTTGAAACTTGAGTTTTAATTCAGATATTATAGATCTTTACTCTCTTTTTGTATATAACAAGAAAATATCCTGAAAATGAGCAAACACTTCTGAACCCCTCTCCTAAGTAAGGGTTGCGTCTTTTCACAAGGCTCCAGTGGGTGTGAGCCAGAACTCTCAAGCAAAGGAATGAAAGGATGTTGCAAACAGTACACTATTGAGCATTTCTATCAAAGGCAGGAAGCTGGAGGGCTTGACGTGTATCTTAATTCCCCTACTTCTTGTCCTTGCTGCCATGTTTTCAACAGCCTGTTCATTTTGACGTGGCAGATAAATAGGTGTGGGTGGACCCATTTGGAGAGTAACTTTCTATTGATTTGAGTTGGAAAGGAAAGATGCTTTAGTAACTGTCCCTTATGTCTTTTGCAATCCTACTGGCAATGCAAATGTGAGTCAATAGAAAGTTTTGTTGATATCCCCATTTATGGCTGGCTTCATGGGTCTGTAATCTGTCTAGTTACATAGGGTCCTATGTTTAGAAAGGCCCATGCTTTGTTGTTGCCATCTTGAAATTCTTACTTTTGAATAACAAGCTCCACATTTTCATTTTGTACTAAGCACCACAAATTTTGTAGCTTACCCTATCACATGAATGATTTAATTTGAGTGGAAAAAGGGAAACTCTCTAATTGTTGCATATTTCCAAATTGAAAGCTGGTATACATTTGGATATCAATACAGAAAACTAACACTTTGTTTATTTTTCAAAGAGGAAGATAAACGACATTAGAAACTCAGTTTAGAAAATACTGGTATGGTGCTATTGAACTAGACACTCATATTTGTATTTAACTGGGTATTTTCTCTTTATTTTGTCGTAGAATATTACAGATATCAGTGTCTTCTAAATAAATCCATTTTAATTTTGGTTAGACATATATATCCTTTCACCTTCAAGTAATTTGGAAAAGTCACCTGTTTAGCATATTTTTTCCGTCCAAATAACTATGTGTGTTATGTCCTTTATTTACTAATATTTTTCCATAATTTCTAAATGCCATTCTCTTTAGCTGACTAGAATACAGCATTGCAAGATAAGTGACACTCACAGAAAAATAGAGCCCTATTTAAAGATGGTAGGCTAGAACTAATTTCAGACAAGGAATAATTTCTAAACTTGTAAAATAGACATTCACAAAATAAGTGGTTAAACATGGGTCTTTTTCCTGAATCAAATTACACAGCTATAGTATTTCCTCTTTCAGTTCTTGGATCATTCCTTCCACTTCTAGGATACCAAAGTAGGTAAGTGACATTTGACAGGAAAATTAGGTTCCAGACCTACTGCAATGGGATAATGATCTCATCAGACATGTTCCTGAAATTATCATCAGTTTCAGTTTAATAAATTCAAAGACTCATTTGTTGTGAAACAAAAAAGCATGTTACTCCTAGTTGAATTAGCATCAGGTTGGCAGAGTTTAAGGCAACTTTTGGCCTAGTCGATGTTTGGATTCAATTCTCTGAATGTTTATTTCAAGCCAAATGTCTAACCAGACAGAAATCTGTGCATGTAGCCACTTATTGTGACAACAACTACATCATTAGACAAACCAGTCTGGTCACAGACTATGAATTAGTCTTCATGTGTTTAGCCAGCTTCCTTCTGTGGGTTCCAATTTAAATCAATTCAATATGCTTTCTAGTTCAGATTCATGTGAAACAGAAAGCTAGGGAAAAAAAAGAAATGCTGTACTCATTTCTAATTTCTTCATGTTGCAGGATGAGGAAGGAATTGCTAAACTTCATATTTTTATTAGGATCAGAAATTTTACAGTTAAGGATCCAATTTATCAGTTTGGTTTAAAATACTAAGATTGGAGCCTTGGAATTTGCTAAACTTGCCATATTAGAAAAGCCTTGAGATTTTGGAATGAAGCAGTTCAGAGCCATATAAAGTTATTACAGCATTTCTGAATTCTTGGAGAAAGATCACCTTCCAAATTGTAGATGAACTTATGGTATGCAAGACACCTCTACCTAGTAAAGGCATTAAGCCTGCTAAATTGCAAATATTAAATCATTTTGATTTTTTAAAGTTCTTAGTTAAAAGAATATAGAATGAAAATATAAATTTTATAGCCTTTCACTAATAGGGCAATGAATCTGCCAATTGAGAAGTTTTACAAAACATTCCTATACATAAAATACTTTAAGTGGTACTATTTAGTGATAAAGCATGTTACTATTGAAATTTAAAGGATTTCTAATAGTAGTCAGGAAATTTCAGAGATGAATTCCGCAGAGACACACTAGGTTGTTTTTGAATTTTCATGTTTGTGTGCATATGTGTATGTTTAGGAATAACAACTGCCTTATCTGTATGTATGACTTTATGGAGCATTTTTACCTACATTAACTTATCAGAGCCTAATAACTCTGGAAAGTAATAAACTGGCATTTTATCACTGTTTGACAGATGAAAAAAACTGAGAATCTGAAGACTAAGTATACCCGATTCCTGTAGCTATGAATTATCTGAACTGTATCTTATTTTATCATTTTGAAGTTGTTTTTTTTTTTTTTTTGGAACAGATTCACTATAATGTATCATTGAAAGATAACTGAGGTATGGTGTGGCTTTCTATGAATGTGTACAGGTGTACATGTTCATATGAGAGTAAATGCTTTTCAAAATAATTTTGATAATACCTATTAAATACTCTAAATGATAATAGAAATGGGAATACAGATTGGAACTGGATAAAGATATCAAGCCCAGAGTCCTTTCTGCTATACCATGCTGTCCCCACATTGTGTTGCTGGCTTTTAAAATTACTCAAATGCTTTCTGTTAACCTACATATGACAAAGAAGGTATGCAAACTATGAACTGTTTTATATTTATTTTCCCTCAAACAACTATTAATTATGATCACCACAATTAAATTAAACTTGGGTAAAATGGCTTATCCACTTAAGTAAATGGGAAATAAAAGTGCAGACAGTTTAATATTACGGGTTATTTTAATGATATAACCAGATGTATATGTGGCTATTCAGCTTCCCCACTGATCTGAAATCATAAGTTAAACGGAGAGTATGTGTACAGGGACATAGCCTTCTGTAAAGCACTATAAAAATACTATTTACTTCAGCCTGTGTTTACATATCACAAACCAGTGCAGAGGGAATTATTCTGTTCATCAGACTCATCTAGATTAACAGAATTTGGTAATTAGAGGCTGAACATTTTATGGCTTGTTTTTAAAATGCACTAACATTGTATAGAAATGCATTTAAGCTACTTTGTAAAACAAAGGTTTCCTCACTTCCAATAATGTATGTAACCCAGTGCATTTGGAATGGAAGTTTCAGCTGAGATCTAAAGACAACAGGAACCACATTCCAAAGTACAGGACTACCATGCTTAACTTGAAAGAAGACAGCATGGGGAAAACTAGGATTCGGACTCTTAAATGCGTCACCAAAATTGAGGGGGAGATTGAAGATGATTTATGAAGAGAATTCCTTGTAGGCAGTGATTCTCATTCCCACACCCTCCAGAGGGGGATGAGTGTGGGCATGATTCTCTCCAGGAGTGTGTCTTTATGAAAATCAAAGAGAAGTTTTTATCCGTTTGAGCGATATGATAGACTGGTACGCGAAAAACAAGCTGACTAATTGCCTTGACTTTGGAGTGACCTAGACAAGATTGTGTTGGACTTCCAGAATTGATCAAGAAAAAGAATGTTTTTCCCAAGGACAATATAAAAGCTACAGGAAAGAGCTGGCATGATGTTATTCTGGGTCCTTCCAAGAGGATGGTCTGGAGGGTCAAAGTGACGTTTGCAAACAGAAATTGCAGGATTGTTGCATTTATTCCTGTCATGGGAACTTGAGGGAGCAATATCCCAACTAATGGTACAGGAGAGAGAGAGGATGTGGCTTTCCCACAGAGTTCACAAAAGTGCCTAGGGGAGAAGAATCACTTTAGACAATTGTTACATTTTGAGAGCTCCAACACTAGATCCTCACCAATCAAATGAGAACTTTTCTATTCCTCTTTCTGTGGTTCGAAGTTGGAGGATTTTAGAAATTGGCATTAGTAAGCTAAGGGAGAAGGGTTAGCATGGGCTGGGGAAAGAAAGAAGCTGTCATATCCCCTTCCCAATAGCAGTGCTTGGTCATCAGAATAGGTATCACAGTAAATATTTAACTCCATGCATTGGCTATTTCGATGTAGTTTCCTTTTTTACATGCTAATATATTTTTCTAAATTTATGTTAGGTTTTACAGATATATACTCTGGAAATTTTTAAAATTTATAGGGGGACTCTGGGTAGAAAAAAGTTATAAAGATGATGTTGAATTTGGTAAGAGGCATCATTTAAAGATTGCTTTTAACTCTCTAAGTTTACTGGTTATAACACTGAAAAATGTAACTTTGAAACCAGAAGAATTGTATTGTATAAATGCAAAATTCTCTATAGCTGATCCATTAATTTAATTTTAAAATATACATAATGACATTTTGTCTGGGTTCTAGTTATTCAGAAAACATATTACTTCAAGTATTAAATAATTTTAGATGTGTTTATTATAATAAAATAGACCGTTTTGCATAAAACGAGCTTTTCGTATATTAAAACTTTTGTTTAAGACTGAAATGTTCTAATTTGTCTAAATAAAATTTTGATCAACACAGTTGTATAACTTTTGCCCTATCTAGTTCTTAAAAAGTCAGACATCACAGAGTGTAGCTGTACTTTATTACTTTGAGGCTACAAATTATTCTACAATGAATGATCTTTGAGGAACTGTATGAATATGCATATATAAGGATGGATGTGCACATTTGTGTACATGTTAGAAACTTACATGGTGAATTGTCAATACAAATGCAGTTTAATTCAATAGCATTATAAATATTCTTAAATGCAATAAATATGGAGTGGGAAGTAATGACTGCTAAGAGCACGTATTTATTTTAATTTAATATTTTTTGTTTTTAAGCCTGTATTTACCACTATTTTATTATTTTAAAAAAAAAAAGTATGCAGAATTATTGCCTTAAGTTATTCTTAGACTTAGATGGGAAAATGAGAGGAGACTATTATTCAGTGAGAGCACACATGTACTTCATGCCGTAGATAGGCCTGTGCATAATTTAAAACAAACATTAAATGCCTTTCAGTGTTTTCCAAATTGAATAGAGAAAACTTAAATGAGAGAATAAAAAATAGAATTTCCTCAGAAGAAATCTATACACATACACGTATATGTTCTATATTTTTTAGTTTAAATTTACCTTCTCAATGATACTATCTTTAAAAGTAAAACAACTTATTTCCTACTTGTGATGATTCATAAATAATGAAATTTCATATATATTATGTCATGCAGTAGAATGTGTTTACTGTTATTCTTGACTCCTTAATTCACACTCCAACACACACCAACACATCAAAAAATATACAATCTTTATCATTAATGACAGTCATGCTTACCATCTATTTCCTAATAAAAAGTCATCCCAATATGGTCTTTTGGTGATTATATTGTATACCTGTGTAAAATGTTTCATGTCTAGTTACAATTTTTATGACTATAAAATACTTGAAAATACAGATTAAAGAGAAACACAGTTATTTCTTTCAAGTTTTATAACTAGCCATTCCAGGAGTTTTCTCCAATATCTAACAATTTATGAATCTATTATTTTAAATTAGTTGTTTTCTGCAGATGAAATTGAATTTATTTCATTGTTTATGTCAATAACCATAATATACAAATTTAGACTTCAGAGTGATGCGCTGTTTAGTCTGAAGGATCATTCCACTCAGAAATTTGCGTTTGACGTGATGTCTTACGAGAGCACAGATTTAGTCGTACATCTGTTATGACTGAACTGTAATCATCAACATTTTCATTGTATCATTCAGTGATTTATCATCATGTTGGAGACTGATGTATGTGACTCATGGTGTCAGCAAAATGGAGCCAACAACCCCTTCTATAAATTTAATAGCAAAAATGCTTAATAAATTCTCAGCATGAGCATGTGATAAGCAAAACTCTTTGATCATCATGTATGCATCACTGTTTTTCCTTGGATATATTTTTGCACACCTTGTACCTGCAGTAGTTCAGGACACTGCCAGTTCTTAAGCTAACAAATTCATTTATACAAGGTGCTGCATTTTTTTCTGAAGTAGGTGCATATATTTACATATACAATTATATGTACATAATAGAATTTCATTAAGGATTGCCTAGATTTCACTACAGGAAACCACCCCCCCCCCCACGATCTCAAGGACTTTAAGCATCAAAGATTTATTTCTCACTCATGTTAAAAGTCCACCGAGTGACGGCTAGCTCCTTGCTTCACATTGTATTGTCCTTACTTCTCTACATAGGCCGACGGAGCGACTGATATCTAGAAATTTGTCAGTTGCTGTGGAAGAAGGAAAAGACAACCACGTTGAAGTTCTACTGGCTCTTGAAGCTTCTGGTCATGATACTTACATTTCATTGATCAAACCAAGTCAGATGGCTGTGCCTAAGTTGACTGGTGTGAGGCAATGCAATTCTACCACGACTCTGAAAGAAGAGAGAACCAAAAATTTGTGAACAATCCTATGCTATTAAATATAGCGTATGGATATTGATATAACTGTAGTATAAATGTATTCATACTTAAGTAGGTAGACAGTTGGCTTTTGAAAGACCAAGTCTTCACATCAACATGAACATTAGTATCACTTACTGCTTTTAACTTGAGGCAATGCATAAGATTATAAACAGGGATTAGGATGGATAGGATGTAGGGGAGTGTGTAGTGTGATACTACCCTGGAACTTTGTGTTTCTGTCTATTTTTACCCTTATTTAAACCTCCTGTCTTCTAAATAACCTGTTCCCTGTTCAAACTATATACTTTTCTATTTTGAGTATATGGAAATTGATACTTAATGAAAATGAAGTATAATTCTGCATAATTAAGTTTGGTGATTAGGGAGTAAATTTGACTATGTCCTTGAAGAGATGGTTTAGTAAAGAAATGATTTTTATTATCTGTAAAGAGAATTAATCAAAAAGAAAGAAATTATATTTGAAGAATGCAGTAACAAGGCAGTATATTTGATATCAGAAACTACTTATTGAGTTCTGACATTGTTGATGATGACTTGGAATAATTTTATTTGTCAGAATTGCTTTTAAATAAGATATAGAGGAAATTCCAATGAAAATTTAGAGGAAAATTTAGGGAAAGTTCAGTAGAATTCTGGTTCCTATAATGGAATCATTTGGGAAGATTTTAGACAATCCTAATAGTCAAGTCTCAGCTCATAACGAGTTAAATCAGAATGTCTGGCTAGGGACAGTTGGAGGATGGTGGTGGTCCAGGCATCAATATTTTCTTTTTAACAGATGGGGTCTCATTCTGTTTCCCAAGCTGAAGTGCAGTGACTATTCACAGGTGCTATCATAGGATACTATAGACTTAAACTCCTGGGCTCAATCAATCCTCCCCCCTCAGCTTCCTGAGTAGCTGGGACTATAGGTGTGTGCCACCACACCCAGCTTCAGGCATCAGTATTTTAAAAAGATCCCCAGATGATTACAGTGTGTGGCAAAGTTTGGGAACCACTTGTATAAAAAAATTGAATTAAAAAATTGGAATGTAAAATAACATTGCTGAGGAAAAAAAGCTTAATATAAACATATTTTTATTCTTCTAAATAAAACGGTTATTCAGGTAATTATATATGCCAAAGTATTCTGCAGATCTAATCTTATAATGTATTCCTTATGCCTAAATTTTCTAAATTTTGCTAATCTGTCTAGTAGATTTTAGATGGTTCATAAGTGTATATTCTCAATACAAAGCTTATCTACTTAATACATTTAAAAATCTATGTATATTGATATTATGCATTGAAAATTATTAACGAGAGTATTTCCATATATCTGTGGGAAAGAAGACAATTTCTAGGACATCAGATGGTCTTTCGTTAAAACTTCCAAGTCACTGAAGTAACTAACTTTGTACTACTGTTCAGAGTTTATTCTTAAAGCCAACGATTTTCATGTATATGCACAAGTAAATACACATGTGCATGCACTTGAATTGTGTGTATATATGCCTACTTAAGAACACATAACTATATATATATATATATATACACACACACACACACACACACGTGTGTGAAATAGCTATAGTATAGTGAAGAATATGCATGTTGAAGTCAGGGTGCTTGAATTAAAACATTGGCTTTATCACTTGCTAGCTTCGTAACCTTGGCAAGTTACTTAAACTCAACGCGCCTCAGTGTCTTGATTTGTAAAATTGGAATAACAAAAATTATGTAGTTCATTAAGTTGTGATGACAATAAACAAAACCTCAGAGGAGTGCCTGACCATTATTAAGCACTCGATAAAATTAGTTACTGTTATTTTAGTTTTATATCAGGTATTCAATTCTATCTTATTGCTTATTGAAGCATGAATAAAACACTTTGCTCAGAAGTTTTAATCCACTGAAAGAGACAAAATGTAAATAATATTTTAATATTGTGTAATAAGCTCAACCAGTAATAGTATTTAGAACTCAGGGAAGATGGGAAGTAAGGTTCAGGGAAAGCCTCCAAATGAAGATAACACTTAAACTATTTTAAGGAAATTTGCCTTGGTGGGAGGTACACAGAAAGGAGGAACATGCAAAGACACTGAAGTAGGTGTTGAAAGCATGGCATGTTCATGAAACCGTGGAGATATAAGGATTGGAGGGTGTGGAATGCGTGGAGAGGGAGTGGAGAGACAGCTAGCTCATGAAGACCTTTGTATCTCCTATGAAGAAGTTTGGGCTTTTTCTTGACAATAATGGAGAATCACTGACAGACTCATAATGCAAGTATTGGCATTTTTTGAGCCAATGATCAGTTCATTCACAAATACATTATCCCAAATGACAACCAGAGTCAGTTCACAGTCTACGATGAGTCTCTGAAAGGTTTTTAACAGTGAGCAACAAAGGTAAATGTTTCATTAATGCACCTGTCCTGTACTCCTCATTCAGTCTGGCTTTTCTATAATCTTAAATCATTTAGTCCTTATAATGAAAACTAGGTAACTATAATATGTGTAATCATCTTTTATCTGCAATTTGTAACAGCACATAAGTAGTAGTAATTTCATCTCTAATATGGCTTTTAGCCATATGTGCCGTTCCCATTTTATACCAAGAAATTGGCCATTTCATCTTCCCAGACTGAGTGGTCATGCTAGTTCCATATCTGTGGTCATATTTTCAGTCCAAAGTGAACCTATTTTTGTATTAGTTTCCTTTAGAATTTCAGGGGGTTCTTCTTTGTTATTGATTTACTAAGACATAAGGTATTGCTGCAGGTGGGTATTTGAAGGCAAATACGTCTTTAACTTAGACTATAGTCACAGTTACGAGGGAGTTGTGCATAAAACTTCTCAGTCTCGCGTTGGTGATGGTGGTGCTAACTATAAAATTGGCAATATTGTGGGTAAAGTATGTAAGATAAGTTTAAGACCTGGAAGAAAATCAGATTTAGGAGAGACAGAAATTAATCAAATATATTACTTAGAACCTTATCTTTTTTATGTTATGAAAAATGTAGATTTGGGGGGGGGGTCCATCAGTTTACACTATATGTGGTCTTAGGCCGTACCTCAATAGTCTTAGGATTCATTTTCTTTACCTGTATTCTGGATGTGTTGGACTACAACATTTGGAAAATCATACCCCTATTAAATTCAATTATTGAGCAATGAAGGTGTAGCAAGTTCTAGGTATGTTGCTGATTTATGTCAGTATCATATTCAAATTTGTGAACTTTCTGAAGTAGGAAGCCTAGTGTAGTTGAAAGACAACCGAACTTTAAGTTAAGAAACCTAAGATTTTTCATTGAACATATATGTGCTTACTAAGTTCCTTCTCTGTGGCAGCTCCCTACCTTTTGGCATACAAAAACAATTAAGATGAGGTCCTTAACCTTGAAAATCAAAAGCTATAGAGGGAAACAGGCTTGCACAACTAATTATAGCAAAATATCCTCACCTCCTTCAGATCTTTAATCAGATATTATTCTGCTTTCAAGGTGGGCTCACAAAGATATTTATTCATGGCACTATGTATTGGGCGCATAGAGATATCTGTTCGTGCCAGTAGGTGTTGGGCACAGTTATTGCTTGAAAGTATTTGTTGAGTGAAAATGCAAATGGATAAATGAATGAATCAATGAGAGACACCATGGGAACAAAGGGAAGAGTGATTATAAACCCTATGTTTATACACATGCAGTTAAGTTTTCTTAAGACTATTTATGCAATATTACTGATTTTTAATTGAAAATTTTAAGAGATAATTGTAGATTTACATGCAGTTGTAATAGATAATACACAGAAATTCCTTGTGCATTTTGCTCAGTTAACACAATATTAATACTTTACAAAACTATAGTATAATATCATAATCAAAATATTGACATTGACACAATCCACTGGTCTTATTCAGGTTTCCCCAGTTTTACTTGCACTCGTGTGTGAGTTCTGTATTTTATCACCTAAGTAGGTTCTTGTATCCACCACCACTATTAAGACACGGAACAGTTCTACCACCCCAAAGTCCTTTTATAGCCACACCCACCTTCCTCCCAAGCCCAGCCCATCCCTGACCCCTGGCAACCACTAATCTGTTCTCCATTTTTGAAATGTTATCATTTAAAATTTTTTATAAAAAAAAATTATATAAATAGATTCATAAAATATGGAATCTTTTCTAATTGACTTGTTTTCACTCAACATAATTCTCTGGAGTTTAATCCAGGTTAAATGTGTACCAGTACCTTCCTTTTTGATGCTGAGTAGTATTCCTTAGTATGTGTGAACCACTGTTTGGTTAACCATTCACCTGTTAAAGGATAGTGGGGCCGATTTCAGTTTCTGACTATTACAAATAAAGTTACTATGAACTCTAGTATGCAGGGTTTTGTGTAATATAAGTTCTCATAGCTCTGGAATAAATGGCCAAGAGCACAATTGCTGGATTATATATTACATACTTACTTTTATAAGAAACCCCCAAACTATTTTCCAGAATGACTGTACTATTTTACATTCCCACCAGTCATTCTACATTTATGCCAGTATTTGGTGTTGTCACTATTTTTTTATTTTAGTCATTCTGATAGGTATGCAGTAGCATTACTAGTTTTTAATAAATACGTTTGTGGCCTTCTAGTTTTACTAAGGAAAGTACCTTATTACACTGTAGGACACAATAACAGATTGCCAATGAGAATGAAACAATTGTATAGTAACACAATTTTTGTATAAAAATAAGATCATAACTTTATAATCATGTTTAATAAATATAGTTCCTTTTTTCTTGATATGAGAAAATTTATTATAAATCATAATCTAAGCTTATTTCATTTATTTTGGTGTATGTTCAGTCACTTCTTGGGACACTTGCAAAACAAATTATTATACTACATATTGTGCAGATACATTTTAATGGTGTAAATATACTAGCAAATACAAACATTTTTACAAAGCAGTTGTATTTCAAGTCAATATGGGCTTTCAAAACAGCTTTCATAAGGAGGGCATGCATGTCTAATAAAAACACTTGTTTAGCAGCTAATCATGAAGTGAGCTAATCTCCTATTTATATTGGGTTTTATCTTTTTCATATGTTATTATCTTACTTGATCTCACAATAACTCTGTAGAGAAGTCATGGTATTTTACAAATGAAGAAACTGTGACTAAATTGCTGGTTATATGTTGCTCAAGACTGCAGAGTTAATAATGGTAGGACTGGGACAAGGATCCACGTCTAATCTCAAGGTGTTGTGTCTGGTGGGAACAGGAAGGAGTACACAGACATTGGGCAGATAATAAAGTCCATGATTAATTTTTAAGATTAATGCTCACCCTATGAACACTCTTTTATAGGTAGTTTAAAATTGACATTAAATGCTATACGTTTACTATTCGAGACACAGCATTCTCTAGGAACTCAATTACTTCAGATTCAGCTAGCATTTATTGAGCTACTAATATGAGAGGTGCTCTTTTAGGTTGTGCTGTATACATCCAAACGTCAATTAATTTTGAGAAGACTCTGCTAAGAATTTAACAAAATATTACCTTCACACCCAAGTAGATTATTAGCCAGTTTTTCTTTTAAAAGTTGTATCCTTTTGTTAAAGTTTGGAGATAGAGTGGGTAAATAATTATTGTTCAAATAATGGTGAGTTGAAAATACTTTATACTTACACAAATAATCAGGAAAAGTAGATTTATAAAATTTCAGTTTTGTTTGCTCTCCTTTATAGCTGGAGTTCCCAGAGACCTAATCCCATGGTTTTATTACTGTACACTAAAATATATAATAAGAAAAATCTATTCAGTGTAAAATTTAGACAGTTTATCTAAACTGTCCTTACTGACTAAAAGGGAACTACATAACATTTTATTAAGAGAACTGTTTTAGGTATCAGGTTATCTTTTAGTGATCATGGATTTGAAGTTATCTATGTTTCATAAAAATAAAGATTCGAGGCCCCAAGTCTGGCAGTCTGGCAGACTTGACACCTCTTGTCTTTCACGGTCAGTCACTGAGTCCCGTTGATTCTACTTTCTAAGTGACTCCCAAGGTCAGCCACGTCTCCAGATGCCTCACC
This sequence comes from Indri indri, assembly GCA_004363605.1. Classification (NCBI taxonomy): domain Eukaryota; kingdom Metazoa; phylum Chordata; class Mammalia; order Primates; family Indriidae; genus Indri; species Indri indri. Next base: position 44,748 of record RJWJ010006911.1, on the reverse strand, counting down.
ACCTCCCGTGTGGGCTGCTGAACAACCGCAGTGTCCTGCTGGCCGGTCTCCTTCCACCTTGTCTTCCACACTCCAGCAAGAGTGATTTGAAATGCAAAAAATAATCAAGTCCCTTCTCTACTTACAATCTTTCAAAGGTTTCCCATTGCCCTTGGGATAAATTCTAAGCTCCAGCACAGACTTAAAGGTTTTTGCTATCTTTCTAACAACACATCTCGCCACTTTTATTCTCACTATAAAGATCCAAGCATAACTGGCTTTTTCGAGGTCCTCGCATGGCACTTCCCCTGGTTGGATTACGGTCCTTTCCGCCTGCCTAACATATCCTTTGATTCCGTCAAAGTGTTTCTTTGACCCCTAGACTGTGAGCTCTCAAAGCACCCTGAACTCCTATCATGATGTTCATCACACTGTATGCTGTGTTATGTCATGTCAACTGGCTTTTCTCTCTTATCCCCCTGCCCTGCAAGGTCCCTCGGCAAGAACCAGCTCTGTGTGTTTAGTGTTGCAGCTGCTGCTTCTAGTGCAATGACTGGAGCATAATCAGTGCTCAATAAATATCCATTAAATGAATAAGTGAGGGAATAAAATCTGCATTTACATAATTTTTTCTGTCTTTTTGTTGTAAATTAAAAAAGGCATGACTTACTAATAGCAGGCCTTAGATTAAAGGTGAAATATATCAACAAAATTCCCACTGATCACCATCATACAGAATCACATTTCATCATAAACAAGTGTTGAAATAAGTAACCTCTTAACACTTCTGTATCAGTTTGATTATAAGACAATAACAATGGAACCATTCAGTATTTACCTCATGTCTCTTCTTTCTATATGCATGATAGGTAAATAATGTAGATCTTTATATAGAAAGTTTGAAATGAATAATATGAATATTTTAAGATATAGCTTGAAATAGAAGTTGTTTTCAGGAAACGTTATATTCATACACTAGTACATTAATGTGTAGTATACTTTGGTCTTTTACACCTTGACAAATTTTGAATAGGAATCAATGGGTTGATGTAACCACTGTTTTGTTTTTTTTTTTTAATATGAGTTTCCTCATTAAATTTCCCCTTGAACCTTTGTCATAACATGATCAAATTGTAGAGGCATATAAATTCTCTTAAATGTATTGTCTTTTTAAAATACTATTTTTTTAGTAACAAAAACATGTAAATATAATTGAACTAATTAGCTCAATCTATAAGCAAATCTAGCAATAAAACATTTTAGCTGCATCTTTAAATCTCAGCTGGCAGTCTTGCCACTCTTAAATTATTGCTACAATAAAATTTAATTAACACTACAATGATCATGTTGGCATTTTGGATGAATATGTTTGTTAGGATGAACTATTTATTGATCATGTATAGACATAAAATTTTATGTTTACAGAGATGTGCAGAAATCTTTAAGTGACATCAGCTTTTCTTATGTTAGATGTTTGGTTCAAACTGTCAATGAAAAAAGTTTGGTTTTACTAATACATTTTCCTGATTTTAAAAACCCCGTATTTGTGCTCCAGAGAAAAGACTAAAGGGAAAAATAAAAAGGACCCATACCGTATTACCCCATACCCAACTAATATTTTTCTATATGTCTTTACTGTTTTAAATCTATATTCTCTTTTTCAACTTTGAGGTTATAATATATAGATTTTTACTTCCTAATTCTTTTTTTTATATGTCATCACCCTGAACATTTTTACTTTTCATGTGACATTCTTCAAAAATGACATTTTTGAAATGGCTATATGATGTTTCATATTGCTAATTTTGGTAAGTAAAGTGTTACCAGTTTTTCTCTTTTTAAAATAACAGTAGGGCAGGGGGGGAGGAGAAGGGAGAGGGGAGAGGGGGAGGAGGGGACGGATATATGCATACACAAAGAGTGCAATGGGCACCATCCAAGAGATGGACACGCTTGAAACTGGGACTTGGGGGGAAGGGGGGGCAAGGGCAACATATGTAACCTAAACATCTGTACCCCATAATAACAAACAATAAAAAAAAAGCATTGTAAACAACATTAAAGTAAGAAAGACTGGCTTGAAAAATTAGTTGAAATATTTGACAAATGGTTACTATCCTTAATGGATTAAAACCTCTCCAAAATCAATAAGAAAAATAGATACCCTGATAGAGAAATGAACAGAATATTAAAAGAAAACAAACAATTGAAAATGTGATAAATGTTAATATTTCATTATAAAACATATCCGGATGGAGTCAGCACTTTGCTATATTCTTTGACCATAAGATTGGCAGATTTCGAAAAGGCTTATTGTGTTGTTGAGGTTTCAGAAAGAGGACAGTCTAATAACTAGGTATAAATGCAACCTAGTAAAATCCAATCCATTTGGAAGACATTTTAGCAATATTTATTTACAAAGGGGTCTTAAGCCATTCTAATTTTTTAGAACATTATTCTAGCAAAGTATTCAGACATCTGCCAAGAATGGCATAATTGGTTAAATAAATAATACTATCCTAATACAGTTCATTAATTCATTAATATATAATACAATCATTAAAATGGAATAATATAGACTTATTGTTCTTGAAAATAGATTATAAACCAGAATGGTTTTATTTTTTATTTTTATGTACAAACACATTATTTGGTTAAAATTTATAAGGAGATTATTATTATAAAAACTTTGAAAAAAATTCTTAAACTTTCTCTGTGGATTGGGGAGTAAATCTCACAAATTAAGGATGTTTAAAGGACTTCTTTTAAGAAATATATATATGTTTTAAAAACCACTAATGTAATTAGGTAAAAAATAAAATACATATTCTCATTATTGGTTTGGCTGCTATGGCTTAAGTAGATATCGTGAATTAGTCCCGTCTAAAGATCTGCTATATTAAAAAATAGAAACTGCCTTTTTTAGACCTCTGTGTAGGCCCTGAAGTTGCTATAAAGGTAATAATGGATAACATTTAGGGGTTCTTACATATATGTGAGACACTAATCCTATTCTAATAACATTGTGTATGTTAAGTTAAGCATCACAATAACCCTGCAATATAGGTACTTGATTATCCACATTTTTCAGAGGAAGAAACTAAGCCAGACAGAATGTTGTATTTTGCTTTGGTCACAGAGTTAGTGTATGGCTGAGCTTGAGTTTGAATCCAGGCAGCCTACCTTTAGAGTCACTAAATTATATAGCTTCTTAAGTCAGAATTTTAAAACTTTGAGTAGTTTAAGTAACTCTACAAAATCATTTCTGGATTTATTCTGAAATTTAGATTGGAAATGGGCTTCTAATAGACTCCGGAAAAATATAGATTTATCTCAAATCTTTTAGGACACCTGTGGAGTTCATTAGAGCCTTTTAAAGGAGTATATTCTAGAGTACTCCATTTTTTCAATGTCCTCCAGGCAAGTAATTTTACAAATCTATTTGAGCACACTTTTAAATACCAGAATAATTTTTGTCCGCATATTTTAAAGGTATTAAAAGACCCTAAGGCATAGGGAACAAGTCAGCTGTAATTAACACACAATCACCACTACTGTATAAGGCTGTCTCACAGTGTCTGTAAAATCTTCAGTGGTTATCCACTGGGTTGGTCTTCATACAGAGAAAATGAGCATAACTATTTGCTATTCTGCCCTCTCATAAACACTCATAAGCCAAAGATGCTCACATAAAGCACTAAAAAGTGAATATATGATCCTTCTTTCGCACATGCTTAATTCCTTTTTATTTTAGGGCCTTAGAACAGATGAATTCATCATCATCATCATTCAGTATTGGTATTTGTCTTTTACATGACTCATCTCTATTTTCTGTTATATTTATTTATTGTATTGTACAATCAATGCTTAAAACCCCATAACCAATCCTTAAATATTATTATGACTTATATAAAGCTATATGTTCCTCTCTGTTCTTTCACCTTTGTTTCTTTCCTCTCCTTAACAAAAGGTAACCACCATTTTGAAGTATTATTCAAAATCTGTGATAAAAAAATGAAAAGCAATGCAAGAATTGTCTTGACTTTTTAGTAGATAACATAATAATTCATAAGGAGAGCAAAGAATCCTATTCTTTTTTTTTTTTTTTTGAGACAGAGTCTCACTCTCTTGCCTGGGGCGAGTGCCGTGGCATCAGCCTAGCTCACAGCAACCTCAAACTCCTGGTCTCGAGCAATCCTACTGTTTCAGCCTCCTGAGTAGCTGGGACTACAGGCATGCGCCACCATGCCCGGCTAATTTTTTCTATATATATTTTTAGCTGTCTAATTAATTTCTTTTCTATTTTTTTGGTAGAGACAGGGTCTCGCTCTTGCTCAGGCTGGTCTTGAACTCCTGAGCTCAGAACGATCCGCCCGCCTCGGCCTCCCAGAGTGCTAGGATTACAGGCGTGAGCCACCGCGCCCGGCCAAGAATCCTATTCTATACTGCATGAGATAACTCAAGAAACTTTGCATATAATAGACGTTACCATTTTCGTATGTATACTCAATTACAACAATAGTTAACTTTTACATATTTTTTAAAATTTGGTACTACACCTGTGAAGTGTTTGTGTTCTACAGATGTACTCTTATAAACTAAGTCTACCTGATCTTACCTGGGATTTGACTCAATCTCTCTTCTACTGGTCAGTGTATCCCAAAGCCAAAATATGACCACTGGGACAACAGTAATTACGTCACTAAACTATGTTTCGAAATACAGTGTCGATTCCTAAAGTTGCTTTGTGTATTGTTTGAATTCAGTTTTCTGTATGTCTTTATTCATGCTACAGAGTTTGCCCAAATAAATACAGACTATTTATTTTTATTAATTTTCTAATGCTTGAATGAGACCCTAAACAAGGTAAGTATGAAGAAAATAACAAAAATATGTAAAATAAATAATTAGTGGCACATAGGAGGAAATATTTAAGAATTAAGTACAATGGTAGTAAATATCTTTCAACTCTAATTTGAAATGAATATTAATAATCTATAAATTAAATCTAAGTTTCTAAAATTCACATTTTAAAAACCAGTATTGATATAATAATATTAATAAGAAGATCTAAATGGTCAAGACAGTGGCCCAGTTCGTATATCTGAGGCTTTATTGACTTGAATTTTCATGTTGACAAAGTGTTTAATAAATTATTCCTAGGCAAGAGAATAACATTATATGAGTGAGAGAAAAATTAAAACATGAACTCAAAATAATTTTTTCATCATAACATTGATATCTTAGATGCCATAGTTAGAATATGTGATGAATTTCTTCCATTATTTCAGATTATCCAAATTTTGGAAAATACAGTTATCAATATAATTTAGCATAGGGTTTATTGCCTCAGAAAAGTCCTTTGAGACTACATTTATATATGAGACGTTTTCAGTTAGGGTGGGCTCACAGGTGTAACAAATAGACCTTAAAAATGTATAAGGGCTCAAGTACAATAGAAAATAATATTTTAATCATTTACTAGTTCAAGATAATTTCAGGTCACTGGATTAGGGGTAAGTAACAGGTATGCAGGTAGGTTCTGTACCACATAGTCATTGAACAACTCCGGCTGTCAGTAGTTTTCCCATATTTAGCATTTAGCTTTCAAGGTTGCCTTACTTATCAACATCAAGCTGACAGAGGGGAGAACAGTATGGAGAATCATGCATGGAGGCGTTTTTGCATCTGGCCTAGAAGTAGAACATATGACTTCTGCTGTTATTTCACTGGAGGGTAGTCAGTCACATGTCCACACCTTACTGCAGGGGAGGCTGGGAAATGTATATCTGGATGGACACAAAGAAGTACTTTTGACAAATGCCCAATAGAATCTACCACAGCAACATTTTTAGGGAGACTCTAAAAAAGAGATTTTAATTTGGGGTCTGGCAGATCTAAGATCAAATCTTGAGCTTTCTCTTACCAGCTGAGTAACCTGGGAAAAGTATTTAACTTCTCTTTGTCATGATATTTACATATATAACAGAGAAATAAAAACACCTACACACCTACCCTCACAAGGATTATTGTGTGAATTGAATGAAATAATGTATACAAGGTGCTTGGAGTGTCTGTGTGTAGTCAAAATGGGTATGTTTTATTATTATTGTTAAGTAATGATATATTTTCTATGTCTTGCGATGAGTACATTAATTCTCTCACCTACCTTCCAGAAAAAGAATATCACCTTGTTCAGTGGTTTTCATTCATGTATGTAGAGTTTGCCTTATGAATTATAGCATGATCTCTAAAAAGTTCACTAAAAAAGAGAATGTGGGGTAGATGATAAGGGTAATTTCTTCCTCCCCATGGAAGTAGGCATTAACATTTTTGATTTAAAGACTGAAATCTTGTAAAACAGATTCTTGAGAAAATGGGATTGAGGCTCTTTAGTTTGTAGGTGAGCAAAGTCTGCTACATGGGTTGCAAAATAGTTTGAGAAGGTCTAAGAAGGTTCTGGTTTGGAGAGAGTGTAGAGGCATATTTAACAGTGGAAAAGGAAAGTGCAAAGGATTTGAGCCACATCAATTTTGCTCAGGGCTTGTCTTGGTGGCTGTAATAGCTCCACTGATTCTTTCACTGCTTTCTTTGCCAGTCCTGGCAGACCTTAAAACCTGGAAATATGGAGTGAAGTGATTGTTGGGGGGAGTGCCACAAGCTGAAAAAGATAGGGGAGCAGATACCTAATGAAACTCTGATGCCATCCTAAATCAACCTGTTTTAGTTTGTGTAGGCTGAAAAACCAGTAGAGTGATATTTCTGAATACTGGCAAGATGAATATATTTTTCCAGTTTATTACAGTGATACCAAAATAGAAAATGAAGCTTATAAGTTGGGGATGACTAAAAATGTCTATAAAATAATAAAAATTTACTAATAGTCTGCTGTCATAGATATTGTTCAAAGACAGTAGAAAAATTGTTTATAACTTTTTAATAGGAAAGACTTTTTTGGGAAGCATTTAAGTCATTTACCGAAAGTGAAGGATGCAATTTACAATAAAACCATGGAATATGTTTGCATGTTTACCATTTGCCAACAAAGTAATCTCTGCTGGTTGTATACTACCTTTGTAATTAGTCTGATATATGAGTATGGAGCCCATATGTGATCTGTTATCACTTCATAGACTATTCCACTCTTAAACACTTGATGTACTTAATAGAAGACTGGAGATTATATAGATTTCTCAGTGGAATTTGGTAAATAGCAAATTATACAAAGAATTTACAGTCCAGTAGAGAACCTAAGCAGAGGGAAAGGCCCAGTCATACTTTTTTAAATTTCTTCCATTTGGTTTTGCTTTTATAAAAAGTAAAGTAAAAATTAAGCCACTAAATGTCAAGTTCTTCCAAAAACATGATTTAGGGCTACTGAGAGACTAAGGGTTTTTTTGGGGGGGATATTGGACAAAATATGAAGAGCTCATTTATTAAGGAAAACTTATAATGGGATTTTCCCTGGTCGTGTACAACATTCTTTGAAGAAGCTGTAGATTTTTGCCTAAAGCCAGCTTTTGCACATAAGTGAATAAACCCAAAAATTCTAAGCCCAGTGGACTTAGAAGTCATATAGTTAAGTAAAAGGCAATGGGTTGGATAAAAACCTGAATTAGACTAATAAAATATAAAGGTAAAAGGTTTTAGTGAGGAAAGGAGGTAAAGTCATTTCAGAATAATTTTAAACGGAAAAGTAGAATTTCCTATAAACTGAATGAGAAAATCAATTTTATTTGGATGAAAGGTTTGTCATAAATTATTTTACAGTGATCATCTACTACTCAATTTTTGCATTCTCACATGAGAAAAAAGTTTTTTGTCAAGGCCTAATCTCGTTTAGGAACACAGTTGGGCCACCTTTGCATGTTCCTGGTACAAGCATTAATTTACAAAACTACAAAATGTATTATGTAAATAAACAGGTACTTATTTTGCATGTAGGAATATTAGCATTGGGAAAGTAATATATTTCAAAAAAAAAACTCAAAAAGAAATATTGTAGTCATCATCCCATTTAGTTCTATGAAGTCTTTATTTTTGTCTTATGTTTAACAAGAAGAATTAAAATACCTTAATAATAAAGGTATGTTTCCCATTGTGAATATTATGCAAAAGTAACAATTCCACTGTTGTAAATTTTAGAAATTAAGAATTTAGTTCTGAAAAAGAGTTAAACTACTGTCTGATTCTTTGATAATTTAACACAGAAATCCCCTCAACATCCAAACATGAGGGCATCCATGTTTTATCAGAATAATTTTAGTAATTAAGCTTATTTCTTTATGCCATCACCCATTCCCAAATATTTCTAATTGTGAGAAAATTCTTACTTAATATAAGCTAAAAGCTCAATTTTGAAACGTTTACCTACTGGTTTTAGTATCTTCACAAGCTATAGTTTCTTTCCCTTAGCAATTCTTGGTAAATAGGTGAAGACAACCAACAGATTCTCTACACATCTGTTCATTGGATTTATAGCTCATAGTTCTTTTGTTTTTTGAAATTTCTTGGTTTTAAGAAAATTACAACTTTATATGATGATGAATGTCCTTGCACAAATTTGTAATTCATTTTATGTCATCATTTAGTTGAGCTTTGTATTAGAAATTATTTTAAGGCCAGGCGTGGTGGCTCACACCTGTAATCCTAGCACTCTGGGAGGCCGAGGCGGGTGGATCGCTCAAGGTCAGGGGTTCAAGACCAGCCTGAGCAAGAGTGAGACCCCGTCTCTGCTAAAAATAGAAAGAAATATATATTAGCCGGGCATGGTGGCACGTGCCTGTAGTCCCAGTTACTCGGGAGGCTGAGGCAGGAGGATCGCTTGAGCCCAGGAGTTTGAGGTTGCTGTGAGCTACGCCGATGTCACGGCTCTCTAGCCAGGGCAATAGAGCCAGGCTCTGTCTCAAAAAAAAAAAAAAAAAAAAAAAAATTATTTTAACGAAATATTCTACAGTAGCTTTTTAACTGATTCAGCTGCTTAATGACTGGTATATTTATATGAAATAGGATTGTTGTAACATTCTAAAAATTGGTGCAGTAATTCCCATTAATAGTATATAAAGTTACAAATTACTGCTTACCGAATGGGCAAAAATGGAGAAGGATATTTACATGAATGAATTCAAGATTTTCTTGAGTACTCTTTCTTGGACCTTTCTAGTTTCATCTCATTAATGTCCCTGCTATGGCAAACCTAAATGGAATTGTTACCCTCTGCCTACATCTAAGCAGCTCCCACTGGGGCCTTTAAAAATATTTATTTATTTCCCCAATGTTTCTTTTATGCTTTTCTGATATATCACGATTCAAACCGTGATTCCATCTGCTGTTCAAAGAGAAAGTGTTTGCAACTCAAACCAGACAAAACATAACCACTTCGTTACTCTAAGACCTTTACCTTCAGACTTTTGCTCTAGTTGATGTGTTGCTGGTACTTCTCACCCTTTTCATTCTCTTTAGTTAACTCCCATTATAACTCAAATTCCATCCAGATGAGAGTTCACTTTTTAGTGAAGTCTTTCCGTATAGAGGGAAAGAATAAGTTGCGCTTTTATTAAGACTCTTTTAGAATAAATAATAATTGATTGTGTTGCTGAACTTGTTAGGATCCAGGGAGATAAAGAGAATATAATCTCTGCTGTCAAGCTCATAGGTTATTGACATATATATATATATATATATATATATATAGACTAGTAATATGAATATAAAACATAATACAAGCAATATGTGATTATTGCACAAAAAAAGGTTTGTACAAAGGAAGCAGTGATTCATTTAAAAAAAGCATATGATTTGGTTCTTACAGAATTATCAGGGGCTCATTCTCTGTGCTGCTTTAGATTAGGGTCATATGAAATGATATTTTTATGTACTTCGCATTAGGTATCTCTTTGCCCAGATAATGCATTTATTTGTTGTGCTGTGAGTTTTGCATATCTTTCTTACCTAACAGAATTCATTACCTAACAGGTCCCAGCACAGAGATAGTATTCAGGAATGTTTGTGGAATGAGTTAAGACATTAAAAAAAAAAAAAAATTCTAAGTCATTTCTAAAGTTTGTCCCTTTCTTTCTTCTATGCCTCTTCTATTTGTAAATTTTAATTTTATAAATCTTGGCTTCCATTCTTTTCTATATAACATTCCCCTCCTGCCATTTTCCTGAGTCATTTTCTTCAGATTCATTTGTTTTATGTAATAAAACACATATTATTTTCAAGTTACTGATCATATCATTGAGGCATGACCCAATAATTCAGTGGCTGAGATTGCTAGGAAGGAACTAAGGACATTGATTTGAGCGATCCACAATCACTCTCAGTAGTCTTACAGATTAGCAGAAACAGGGATGCCTTCCTTTTTTTATTATTGATATATATTTTATAGACACTCTTTAAAGCCTTCTTTTTATATTCATTCTGATGGTTACGAGCCTGTAGTAACCAATAAAATGTGCCAATAAAAAGTGTAAAGATGGTGAATGTTTCACATTCTAAATAGCTAAAAACTATGTCATTTACCTATAATGGTTTTTTAATTAAAAAACTTATGTTGCTTATTTATTTTGTCAATTGTAGGGAGTTTCTTTTCTTTCTATGAAATAGAACAAATATAATCATATATAAATGCTTTATATTTATATATGCCATATATAAATTTTTATAGTAGACTGCTGCATAATATTATCTTTCAAGACCCTATTTTGAGCAGTACTGCTATAAAGGGGGGACTTTGATGAATCCATAATTTTACAAACAGTGCTATTGGTAACATATTTATGAGAGCATACAATGCAGGTTCTCTAAATATTTTGGTGTAGGTGTTAAAATTCAGTTTGGGAGCCGATGAGGTTTTGCTTCAATGAGAACATACATTTAAATTATTTTAATTAAAATTTGCTCAGTCAACAAACATATTAAACATCAGCTATGAATCAAGAATTGTACTAGGCATTGCCTACACAAAGATGACCAAAAAAACCTTGCCCCCAAAGACACAATTTGCTATTGGTATAGGTTCGTGCTTCTGTTAATCACATAGCCAATCAGAAACATTTTTAAAATTTATTATTGATCCAACTGTAGCATACTTGAATTTTAAGTAAAAGGCCTAAGTGGAAAAATTTTATTGGTTTATTTTAGGATATCTGTTTTCTATTGATAAAGCATAATAAGATCTTGATCAGTTTGAAGTTGTCTGTGTTAACATAATGGAAATATTAGCTCCTTTTGTTCATGGATGATGGCCATTCAGTAAGATGTGAATGCAGCAATAAGAGAGAACTAATGAGATTATATGTTATCCTATTTTCACATATTTTAAGAATCTCAGCAGAGAGCTAAATGCATACTTGAAAGGAGTTGAGCATTTTTAACTTTGTTATGAAACTATGAAAGTAACTATTTTCATCTAATTCTAAATAGAATATTCACATCACAACTGTCTTATGTATTAATGTAAATTGATCAGATAAATTAGACCATGAAAACAATTATGTAGTCCCTTTCTTTAGTTGAAGCCTTCCTCGTATCTGAAAGTATTAAACTTAAAGAAGAAAAAATGAAAGGACTTGTAGAAAACATCCAGCACCAGTAAAGAAATTAAGGAAATATAATGTCTTTTGAGCAGTATCTTAGAGAAATGTTCATAAATCCATTTGAAGAAAAATGCATATGTATTAGATATTGTAATCTTCTATTTCAGTGAATTACATTCTGTAATCCTTCATTATATGTTGAAGGACATAGGATAGCTTTCCTTTCTAGCATTTAGGTCAGCAGTGGTATTTGAGCAATATAAATTAAGTGAAAGAAAAAATATGTACTGGACATATTGTTTTGGCAGAATTGCTATGTAGAAAGACTTTATATATTGATTTTTTTATGTGTGTAAATTTCCCCAGAAACAATAAGTCAGAAGTGATTTTACTTTTATAGAACAACAGAAATGAAATTAAGTAAAACTTGACATTTAGAATGTTCTTAACCTGCTTAAATGGATTTATATACTCTTGCACAGTACTTAAAATGTTAATAAATGAGGTCCCTTCTATGAAGAGCTACAATGTAATAATCATTAATAAATTCAATGACAATGGAAATTCCTTTTGTGGTATGACTACATTTTAGATATGTTTTAAGGCAAAATTTCTTAGATATTACATTGTAACTTACAGATGGATTAGTAATTTAAGATTCTTCATTAGCAGGTTTTCCTCATTTAAAGTAACAAATTTCTCTTTCCAGCCTCTTCAACTTGGTAACTTTATTACTAAAGAGGAAATCACTTAATCTCTCTTGACCTCTCTTTTATATATTGATAAATTAAGGCTATTGCTTTTCTTCTAGAGATAGAGTCAAGAGCAGAGTTTTTAGAGTAAGACAGACCTGGGTTTCACTCATAGCTTTGCGCATGAATCATTAGACCATTTTAATTACATTAGCTAAACTTATTGTTGCATGTTTTTGAAGGTTAGCTATCATGTGAAGCTCTGAATGTGATTTAGAATGATACACACAAAAAAGGTGAATTTTAGTACAATGCCAAGAACGTAATATACATCCAATACATGGTTACTAAGATAATTTTAATAATATGAATATACTGTGCACTAGAACATAAACTCCATGGAGACTTGTCAATTTTTCTCACTGTTGTATTCCCGGTGCCCAAGAGAGTGCTTAACAAATACAAAGTGTTTCATATATATTGCTAAAAGATTGAATAAAGCAAGAAAAATATTGAATAAAAGAGTGAGAGAGTGTTTTACCCCCTAGGGTGATTACCACCTGAGAATTGAATTTTTGAGAATTGCTTATGGATTACCATAAGCATAACCAGAAAATAAGGAAAATATTAGATTCAGTTTTGCTTTTGAAATCATATTTTCAGGCTTTAGTAGTATACAATTTGAAGTCAAAGTGAAATCAACAATTGATCACTGATTCCTATTCGTGACACAACCTGCCCCCCCGCCACCACAGTATGTAGTTTTTTGACATGTAGCATAATATTTGGGAGACTACTCATTTTCAATGTATATATTTTCTTAATCATACTTTATGCCTCCTCTTTTCATTTATTGGATAATATGTAATTATATAACTATATCACATTTACCAAAATGTAAAAGAGGTTTGTTAATGTTATGCTGGAGTATCAGACTTAGGCACTTGCTTGTGAAGCTTCCACCTGAAACTTTGAGACTTTGCTCTAGGGTGTTTCTAACCAAACTGCCTGATCTGTGGTTTAAACACCTTCTCACCAGTTCTCAGGTTCCCAGAAAAGCTACTTATTGGCTTGTAAATCAGGTAAACATTGCAGCTTAGAAGTTAAATAATATTTAGAGATACCTTGACCAGTTATTTACATTGGTGCATTTCTGTTTCCGATTCTTCTTGTTAGAGAAATCCTGTAGACATCTCATTTTTTGAATTCATAAAGAAAGTTCTTTCCATCAACAAATGTCTGCTAAAGAATATGTGTGGCTCACAATATTGGCCCCGATAACTGTGGATTAGTCATTCTTGGGCACTGTACTTTAACATTCCATAGTGCCTAAGGGTATGTATATGTGTATGCCCACAATGATAAAATTTCTCAAGATAGAAAGTGAGAAAATATCTCATTGATTGTGACATTTCTTCTGGTTCTAGGCCCAGTCTATTTTTATGATGCCTGACTTTGTCCATTCCAGTCTACCCTTGACTACCCTCTGAAAGGAAATGTTCATGACCTATTTAACTCTCCTTTTTACTTCTGAGTTCTGGCTTCTCAAAATTTCTCCCTACCTAGTTCTGGGTATATCATCAGGGAGGGTTCTGAGATGAATGGAACCATTCTTGAGGTATTTAACCTGCATGTGTTTGATGCTGATTTCAAGATTCTCTTATCTAGCAATCACTCCTTTTGAAATCTAATTATTTGAAAGGACTTGCTTTGTCTTATTCTGACCACTTTAAATAAAATACTTCAGAAATAAATTCTCTTCTGACATACACTTTCTCTGTTTTAAATAGTGCAGCAACCAATTACTAATTCTCAGTTATAGCTGGGTCCAATTGAATTAGAAAATCATTCACTTCTTCCTTTCTTTACTAAATCCTCTGCATCTTTTTATAAAACTCTAGTTAGTACAATCAGATTAATCACGTGCTTACTAATTATCCCTCAACTAAGTACTTAACACCCATTTGATAAATCAAGACATGCAGATAGTGGCATTATATCCTGTCTACAGGCATATACAAGAAGATATTTGCTTGCAATTTGTTGTAATTCATGAGAACATTTTAATATTGATATTACTTGTAGCTGGTGAGCCTCAAGAGAACAGAAAAATAAGTCTTAAGCTTGGTATCTATATACACTTAGTTAATTATACAGTGCACTGAATGTAGTATATATGCAACCAGTGTTTGCTGGTAATCATTCTTGTTGCTGAGTTGTTCACGTTGACCAAAACAAGTGTACTCTTGAGAAATCCAAGCATAGGCAAAGGCATGTAATACTTATTCTCTTATAGAATTTTCAGAATAAAGTGCATTCAAAATGTTAAAGATTCAAACCTTTTCCAACTGCAAGAGGCAGATTTATCAAAATAAAACCTCAGTTGAGATACAAAGCACAAAAGCCCTAGTTAATATAGGTTCTAAACCATAGAGAAGGTGTTTGGGGTTTTTATGTTTTATTTTATATAGTTTTAAAATTTTCATTATGTTTAGTTTTTGGGATCTGGCTGTGCTCTACAAATATTATGAATCAGTGAATCTACATATGGCTTACACTCTGATTTTTCATGAAGGTTTTATAAATGTAGGATATCTTTCATAAATACTCTGAGCTCATCCTAGGCAGAAAAAAAAAAAAAAAAGGATAGGAAGTCATTAAAAACTTCATAGTTTCATCAATATTACAAATCCTAGACATGAGGCCAAAATTCTTAAACACTATTGTGTGTATTTTTGCTTTCTACTTTTTGTGGCTTTTAGCACTTTAAAACTATGCTTGATATTAGCTAAAATTCAGCAGATGTCTAAGAGTTTACTTTCAGTTAGTTTTGTGTCTGGAAAAGGTAGCTATACTGCCTTGCTCCATATACCAAGCCAAAGAGATAGAAATAATATATCATCTCCTTTGTAGATAAATACATATACTATATACTTTCTGAGGTATTTCTAAACCTGATGAATTCAAAGTTACTTTGTTTGCTTGTTTTTTGATACTAAGAAAAAGAAGATTATGATAAATGTTTAGAGCACTTCACTTTCTTCCATAATGATTGGTCAGCGTCATTCATTTAACCAATTGTTTAAGGATTCATTCAGAATTTATTCTGAACTTACACCAGCCATGCAGTATGCAAGGTGTGAGGAATACACAGAAGAACAAAACAAAATCATTGCTTTAAAGGAGTAGTAGGAAGATAATCTGGGAAATGTACAATTTCAAGGCAATTTTATAACCCTTTTATCCAAGTGTATTATTATTATTAATATCCTGGAAACAAAGTAAGGAAACACAGTTGAAGGGGTGGTAACTTAATTCTACAAGAACAAGGAAGGTAGTGAGCTTATTCCAGGTAGAGGAAGTATTGTTGTATGCAATAACAAGGCAAGTTAGGGTGAACGGTAGAAGATAAAGTGTAGTTAGGGGCCTAGATCTATTCGTTTAATGCTGAGGAATTTGTTCTGTAGAGGAAGATAATGAAACTTATTAATGGATTTTTAAGTAAAAAAGTAGTGTAATTGATTTTTATGAAAAAGAATTCTCCTAGTAGTGTGGAGAATGAACAAATGGCTTTCTAATTGCCCATATAGGGAAAGGAAGATAAGTTTAAGATCTATTTAGAAGTTTTAACTGACAAGGTGTCTTCACTCCCAGTGTCTGTCTTAAGAATATGGGTAGATGATTGTTCCCACCCCAAACCAGGAGAAAGGAAGGGAGATTCTAGTGTATGTGCCATCAGTTAGTATTTGATGTGCCTGTGAGACATCGGGGAGAGACAATATAAATATCAAACGGGACCTGAATTTTAAGAGAGAGGATTGGGCCAAATATAAAAGTTCGAGAATAAGTGTTTACCTAGATGATGAATCCATGGGAGTTGATCAAAACTTTCAAATAGAAGGTATCAAGTGAGAAAGGATAAGAGACGTGGAAAGAAAATTGAGGATCAGCATGGGAAGACTTAGAGAGAAGAAGAAATGCAGAAAGGGTGGTTGCCTATCTTACCATTTTGGCAAATATGGAAAATAGGAATACTAGGCAAAATGCCGTTTTTATAATAAGACGTACAAATAACCCAGAACTTTTTTAAAATGTATATAAGACAATTGGTCTTTTTATATGAAAGAATGTCAAATTTTAGAAGTGGAATAATTTAAAATAAAAAATTTTAATATATAAATTATGTTTGGAAATTCTGTCTGTTACCAATTATTTTTTCCTCAGATGTAGGCTGCTTGTTTTTACCCCCTTCTTTTTAGTTGAACTTCATGCTAATATTGTAGACTTTTAGAAGAAAAACAAAACAAAAGAACCCACATAACTACCTTTTCTCTCATGATTGAGGAATTTGCATCTTTACTATTAATAGCAACCAGAAAGACAAAAATAAGAATACTCAGAATTCCAGTCCTCAAAATTATTTCATGAGTATAAACTAGATTTCGAAATTAAACTAGGTTTCAGTTTTGTTTATATCAAGAAGAGAGTTGCTTAATTTATACAGATAATGGTGATCATGTATGGGCTTGTTTTAATATTTGAATTGAACGGTGACTGATATAGATAGACAAATAAGATTTTCATAGTTTATTTAGAAAGGAAACTTTGGTTTGTCCATGACTGAGGAGTGTATTTAGCATCATTGCCCACCGATTTCCTCCCATGAGTCCTTTGGTAAAAGCACCATACTCCATGTATTTGAATACCTTTATCAAACTCCCTACCTCATCTAGGATTTATTTTAATATAGAATTAAGCCTAACAGGTATAATGTATTTATTCAATATGCTGAAATAAATCTTGCAGAAAAAGCGTTTTTACAGCCATTGCCTGCAGTTTTTTAAAGTTAATTTGTCAGCCACTAGATCCATCACAGCTGAATTAGGTTACTTAAGTCGTTTATTTGCATTAAAGCATAATACTCCAGTTAGTTTGCAAACATTGTTGAATTTTTCTGTCATAAACATGAAGATCGCAGCTACACAAACAATTTTTTTCTCTCTCTCTTTTAAAAGTAATATATTATGGAACAGCTTGCAGTGTAGTACTTATAATGTATGTGTATGTTTACTCCACAAACGTGGAATTTAAGAACAATTCTGTTTTTTCTTTGCATTTACAACATTCTCTCATACTGAAATTCACTCCTGCAATTTAACTGGCAGATCTTTTCTAGGAAAATCCATATTGGTTTCCATTACCTTTAGAAAACCAATGTTAGGTGGAAATGAATGGTGAAAATGAATGCTACAATTATGTCATTATGCCAGCATAAATTATTACCATTTTGTGCTTAAATATAGTTAATTTTTTGCGTATGTATTTCTATTTGAAATAGTTACAAAATTAAAATGTAGCTATTAAATGGCCTCAAGCTGTTAGAAGAAAATCATATGAAGTCTTTGGACATGACCTTTTCATAAGTTTCTCTGCTAATGTAATGTCAGTTGTCTCAGGAATCTTGTAACTTTGGAAGCGGAATAGTAGAGAAGATGTCACAGCCCTTTACCTCCCTGCCCTGACCCACCAAGACCCCCTTTCCTTATATACTCCCTCCATTACAACAAGGAGAGAGAAAAATAACTGGGGTTAACTGAAAAGGGTAATTTGGTGCTCTGGATAAGTTGCTGGAAGTGATCCTAACGGTAACAGGCCAGTCTACTTGTCTTAAGTCACTGCTAAAAGTCTGGACAAGAATTTTGATGAGGTGTTACACTAACATTGTAACTCAATCTGTCCTCAAATTGGTCTCGTAAACTTCCACAGATAGGGTCACAATTGCTGTCACTTACTTTTTACGATATTTCGCTTGGAGGAAGGAAAAGCAGCTTCTGTGCTTATTAAGAGTTCGTAGCCACTGGGGCTGGAAAGTAGTACCTCTCATAAATTTTAGGACACCTTTATTCTAAACTACAACATAGGGGTACTGTATAGTAGGCCGTCAGGAGTAAGCAATGTTTAAGAGAACTTGCACATAAAATCAAAAGCAATTTAACTGAACAGATGTCAAATAAGTAATGACAGTTGGCAAAGCACTATGCTCAGAGCTCTGTAGGACACTGGAAATGTAAACTGGGGTTCTTAAACTGGGAAGCCCTGACGTGTGCTTAAGTAATCATAGTAAATGTAGAAATAATTATCTTAGATAACACAAATAACGAAATAGGTGCTTTCTATGACTTCAGCCTGAAATGTGCTTCCTAACTACCGGAAAAGCTCTAATCTTTTGCAAAGCTTTCTTCACTTTTTTCTTCCCATCACTCATTTTTTCTTTTGGTTTTCCTTGAATCCCTGAAAGCCAGCAGACTTAACATCAAAATGTTCGATATGCTTTGTCTCTTGAGTGGAATTTTGGCTTTCTGAGGTTAAGCACTGCATATTAAAATTATCTTTGTATCTACCACAATGTCCATTAAAGTATCAGCCATAAAATAATTGCTTAAAAGATTTGATAATTTATAAGCTGTACTAAAAGATTCAGTTCATATTTTTCACAAATTAGGGAAGAGTTCTATAGCCTTGTTTCTTTTTTTCTTTTACACAGTTTTGAATTAGTAGAAACTTCTACAAAATATGAAAAAAGAAAAAAGAATCTGTGCCAGTATTCTTAATCACCATGTTTTTAATGAATATGAGCTTTTCATCATGAACTAGTTGTAAGAGGGGGTAGTCAGGCTAGTTGATGGTTAATTGGTAAGTCATTTGGGAAAAAGAAATATGTTAGGTCTTCATTATATTGTATACAATCATTTAAATTCCATGCTAATCTGTGCTTATTGAAAATAACTGGCCGGGCGCGGTGGCTCACGCCTGTAATCCTAGCACTCTGGGAGGCCGAGGTGGGCGGATCGTTCTGAGCTCAGGAGTTCGAGACCAGCCTGAGCAAGAGCGAGACCCCGTCTCTACCAAAAAATAGAAAGAAATTAATTGGACAGCTAAAAATATATATAGAAAAAATTAGCCGGGCATGGTGGCGCATGCCTGTAGTCCCAGCTACTTGGGAGGCTGAGACAGTAGGATCACTTGAGCCCAGGAGTTTGAGGTTGCTGTGAGCTAGGCTGACGCCACGGCACTCGCCCCAGGCAAGGGAGTGAGACTCTGTCTCAAAAAAAAAAAAAAAAAAAGAAAATAACAAACTATAGAAAAAGTAAAACATTTATTATTTTTGAGTATCTGAATGGGTAGGGACTTTCTAAGCTTGAAAACAATTGAAAAGTTGATAATTTTTATTAATTACATAAAAATCAAAAGCACCATATCCCAATATAAAAAGCAGTAAAGTAGAACAAAAACTTCTTTACAGAAGAGGTATAACAATGCCCTTAATATATAAAGGGCTTATGATATTGATAAGTAAAATAATAAAGATCCCAATATATTGGGAAAGAAAAATGGACAGAAATTTCACAAAAGAAGAATAAAAAAAAAATAGAATAAAAAGTTTAACTTCTCTAGCAATAAAATAAATGCAAATTAAAATAAATGTGAGATAATTAATCTCCCATTAATTAAACATCTATATTAAAGAAGTAAAAATGTAGGTGTTAGCACAGATAAAATACTGCTGTTATTCACATAATCTAGAAGACACTTTGGAAGCGTGCATCTCAAGTATTACAATATCAAGTTCTTTATTCAACTGTTTTCATTTCAAAGAATCATTCCCAAGGAAATATTCAGAAATGTAAGCAAAAGATACATATAAATTAACATATTCATCGACGAGTTCTTTATAATAGAAAAATTTACAATCTGAACTTATGGTAGAACAAGCACCTATTATAAAAATTGTTTTATTACAGGAAAAAATATACATTTTTACATATGGTTCATGAAAATATTTCTCAAACTTTAATATGTGTATTTGAGCATGTGTATATGTAAAGTATATATATGTGTTTATATATGCATGTATAAAAATTTATATTGTATATATACATACAACTGCATATATGTGTAGCATAAATGTATGTTGTATGTATATGTACATATTATATGTGTATATGATATATGTATTATATAGTATAATGAAATACAGATTCTGATTCAGTAGGCCTGGAGAGGGGTCTGAAACTCTGTATTTTTCAAGACCCCCAAGTGATGCTGTTGCTTTTGGCCTATGGATCACACTATGCCAGAAGGGTCTGTAGAATATCACACAAGCACTAAAATCATGTTGGAAATTTTGGTTTTGATTTTAAGTGGAAAAAATGATACTATATAAATGATAATATATAAAACAAATTCAAAGTAGGTTACTCCTGGTTAATTGAAATATCACACACACACAAAAATTCTGAGCTTTGACTTTGTCGAGACTTTTTTATCTGTTAGAGCAGTAGTCCCCACCCTTTTTTGGCACCAGGGACCAATTTCATTGAATCTTTCCATGGACTTGGTGGGGAAGGGATGGCGAGTGATGGGGAATGGCTATATAAACATAGATGAAGGTTTACTCTCTTGCTGCTCACCTTCTGCCATGCGGCCCGGTTCCTAACAGGCCATGGACCAGTACTGGTCCACAGCCCGGGGGTTGGGGACTGCCGTAATACGGTATATAATATGTTTATGAGTGAATGCATTTTTATTGCATTACATCTTTGACTAAAATATTTCTAAGGCCTTATTAGAGACTATCTTGACTTTGAAGGAAGTCGGTGACAGCTATTAATGTTAAAAATCTTAAAATATAGAAATAATAAATAGCAAAAATATTCCAGGCACAGACATTATGGTCACAGTAATGAGAATAAAAGCTCCCAAAATCTAAAGAGTGAATATGCATCTCTTTCCATTATTTTTCTGTGACTTTATAAGCTTGAACTTGCATAAAGGCAAATGATGCATGTGTTTGTGTGTGTGCGTCTGTGTGTCTATGTATATGTGTGTCTTCTGTTCATTTCTTTCCAAGTTATTTTTCACATGTCACCAGGTTTTTAGAAAGCTTCAATTTTTAACAAGTCAGCCTTTCTGAACATGTTGTGAATGCAAACACACATGCGTGTATTTGTAAAGAGGAAGAGCTGGGACATCACAATATAAGTGAAATAAATTACAGACATAGTATCCATTCCCTTGTTGACTTTCTGAAAGGTACCTATTAATTTATCTTTGACTTTCACTTTTGGAATCCAACAGGTAAAGAAAATTGTATATGATTTTGGGCAACATAATTCCTTTTAGTAACTGACTGTGTGGCACAACCATAGCAGACAGTGCCCGAATTAACAGAAGACTGTTGATTTAGATATTTACCAAGAAGATCTTTAGAAATAAATATGGAGGGAAATATTAACAGAAATATGTTATCATCAATCATGCTTTTCATAACATTTTCCAATGGCCGGACAATATGGTGTGTGGTAGCTGTAGACCTCTCTGATTGAATCTATATACTGCGGGATCTGAAGTTTCCCTTTAAAGAATTTTTGTATCCTTAACACCAAAACATGTAATTTATAATTTATAACATGGAGCTGGTCAAGGTCAATGTTCTTCTTTTTTTAATAATTTCCACATTCCCTTTGATGTATTAAATATAAGCGGTCCAATGAAGCTAGCTAGGATAATAAGCAGATTGTCATTTTAATTCATTATTGTTTTTAGAGAAGATAATATTTGCAGTCTTGTCTTGCACAAACCAGGCCATAGAATGAAAACTGTCAAGCTTCTTAATATCATAATTTGTATCATAATTTATATCAGATGTGTAGTACTGAGCATCAGAGAAAATATTCTATTATAAATAGTTGTTGCCACTTCATCCTTATTCCATGAATAGTATGTAAATGGTCTCTGAGCAGATTTTGTTAAGCAAATTTATATTTCTTGGGAGGTTAGCACCTTTAGATGGTGATGTCTGTCTTTTTTGCCTCACTGCTACTGAATGACACATGAAATTTGTTACGGCAGTTCATTGGATTTAAAGATATTTATCTACTATATGCTTAATTGCCATTGCTGATTTGGCTGATCTGATTGTATAGGCTTTTCCCTTCAAGGCATACTTTCTGAAACTGGGTAAAGACAGTTTTCCTTAATAGAAAACTGTTTTTCTCAATATATACTTATAGTTATTTATGAATTCCTGTAAATTTGAACTTTTTTGTGTTCTTTATGTGCTAGTTAGCTTAAAAACATTATCTTGAAATGTAGATGGGAAAATATAAAGCTTATGTATAAAATGAAACAAGGATATCAGGTTATATATCATTAAATATAGAAGAAACAAGTTTACCGATTTATCAAAGACAGTATGTTTCCTACATACAGTCATTTTTTAATTTTTTTCACCTCATAAAGCTATGTGTAGCTAAGGAAATACTTTTATTAAAATTAAGTTTGAAATGAGGTTGTAAGGATTTTTTTCAGTACTTACTGTTGATTCAGTTTGAGTGGTGATGCTGAATTTGCAATAGATTGTCCATGTTTTTAATAACATTTGGTTTATGGTCCTTAATATTGTTTCATTATCTATAGTTTCACTTTAGAATTGTTATAATATTCTTTTCTTCATTACAATTTATTTCCTTTCTATTTTTCCCCTAAGTCTTATGCCGTATATTCTTATTTCTCTTCTAAATGGAAATACATTATTCCAAAACTACTTTAAAAAGCCCTAATTAGCACAAAAAGAAAACTTCATTTAATCAAGAAAATCAAAGCATTCACAAGGTAATTTGGGCATTTTATTTCTATATAGATTATATATCTTTGAGAACTTTAGTGTGACTTAATTTAGTTATATGTCTTTGCAAACCTTATTTTGTGTTCCTGGAAGAAATGTTATTAGTCATGTATTCTAGATGACAGAAAGACTAGTTCCTGGTTCAAAAATTAAATGAACAGAAATATTTTTTCATACTGAAACAGATTTTGTCTGTTTTACAGAATATTTGACTTAGTTAGCAAAGACTATAATTCATCCATAGTTAGCAGTCTGATACACACACACACACACACAGACACACACACACACATACACAATTAATCTGTTACAGCTTCCTAACTCAGAAGACTGCCCTCCCTGTCTCCCACTGAAATAAGTGATCCTGAATGGATAGTGTACTGGCATGCAGAGAATGCAAGTCAGTCTTAATAGCCAGAATAGTGTATTTTGGGGATGGGGGAGAATGGAATTTATTTAGAGTCTGCTCACAGCTTAATCTGCCACCACAAATGTCAGTGGCCTTGGCTCTCATTCCTAGCTCCTTTTGATGAGCTACAAAACTTTTTTGCCTTCTCCTGAATAGCAAAGGTATAATTTGCCATAATAATCAAAACTTTGCATCATTATGGTCACAGCTGATTCAGCTTTTTTAATGTTATATTTTAAAGGAGGAAAAATAAGTATGAGCCTTATGGGAGAGCTTACATTGTTCGTCAGCCTTTTTATTCCCTTTCTTTGGTGTTTTGTTTTGCTTGTAAAGGCTGCCCAGTTGCATTATCCCTGGCTTCCCTACTCTGCAAATTGCTGACTGAGAATTCTTTATTAGCAGTAGTAGGAGTCAAGGGGCTTTAGATAGAAATTCATTTTTTTGAAAGAAGAAAATTCAGGTTCTAATTGGGCACAGGACAACTTGGAAAAGCAGAACATGCACAGTGTGAAAATTTTGGCAATACATGCTCTGAATCACTTCCCGAGTATTCTCCCATCTCCCTTTCCTCCCATCTCCCTAAACAATCAACTAGCTGTATGCTAGTTTGATTCAAAAGAATGGTTAATTGCACCAGGAATTAGAACTAGTTAAGAAAGCCAAAGAAGTTTTGTCTAAATATTGAGATATGCAATATTCCACATTTAAGGTATATTTTTACTAGGTATAGATTTTTCAATAAACCTCTCAGTTTATTAAAGATGTGTAGAATTGCCCCATTCCACAGTGTGCACTGGATGGTTTTCTTCATTCTTATAACATTCAGCACATTGGCATCTGGAAACATAATTTCTCCTTTCCTTGATTCTCTTCCCATTACCTGTTTTGTGTCTGTGAGTCGTAAGTTCAAATCTATAGTAGAATTCATGGACAATAATGAATTGATAGTTCTTGAAACTTTCATAAATCTATATTCATGTATAGAGGTCAGTTTAACTGTGATACAACTTCACAATAGATTGATGATAAAAATAAAATACAAATATAAGGATCTGTGTTTTATTATTAATACATCCTATAAGTGAGAAATTAAATATTTTTTAATGACTTGAGAGGTTGTGCCTATGTGTACTTGGTACCAAAGTAGTCATTTTAACATTGAAATGAAGTTTATTCAGCACAACTAAATGGGCTACATTATTTTATTGAACGTATTGGTTTAGTCAAATAACAAAGCTTATAATTTGTTTGTTCCCTTGCATTGTAAAATGCAGCAAATTATATTTTAGTGTAAATTCCAGTGTAAATCTATATGTAAATCAAATTAGCTAACAAAAACTTTATGTAACTGCTTTCCAAATAGATATATAAGTTTATTTTTTATGAAAGCAAATATGGGTGCCTTAGGTGTATTTACTGTCAAATGTAAATTGTTCTGATTTATTTTTTACATAGATAACTGGCTTCAGTGTATTTGTATACAAATGTCAAAATTGGATTTGAAATTCTTTTTGCATAAATGTGAATATTATCTTTTGAAATGTTAACAATTCTACTTAATAATGATTATAATAGCATATTCTTTAATTTTTAAGCACTGCATGTATATTTTACTTTTAGTGAATTAATCTATTGATTTATCCATCCATCTATTGTTCTGTTGTCAATGACAATGAAGTGGAATAAATAGTCAAAAGTCTGCTTATTTTTATATTCTAACTTTTAGTTATACAAAGCGATCATTTCCTTAATAATGTCTTAATAAGATATGATGGAAAGAAATTCTTTTTATGTTGTATATTTTGCCAAAAAAGTTGGCATGAGCTATTTAATGACACATAAACATAATGTGTAACTTTAAAAACTACACTGTCAGACAACACTTAAATTAAAAAATTGTGTAATATCGCATCATGTAAATATGAATCTGGTGTTTATACCTGATATTAGGATATATAATAAAATGGTAAATTTATTATTGGTTGTTATTTACTTTTTAAACCAATGTATAGATTATATAATCTGTAAATATATTTTGATGTTTTAAATTTATGTTTTTATAGGCAGATAAAATATCCCTATTTTTATCATCATGGCACAAATTTTTAAAAATTAGACATAATAGGCTGTAAGTAATAGTTGGTAATTGCCCACCATATTTAAATTTTAATTATTAGAATAAAACCTGTCAAATTATAGCTCGTTTAAAAAATAAAACTTTGTTTATGAAAGAAATATTTACATATATAGTTGTATATATGTTTTAAATTATATTTCTATTACTCAGAGACCAAAATTACAAAATTTTATTCAATATTTCTATTGAGTTATTTTCTTATTCATAAATATAGTGTTGGCAATGGCTGTGTCTTTATTTTGGTAAAATGAAGTTTTCTATTTAGGAAATATGGCTATTTATGAGCCACATTTTAATTTAAGAACTAATAAGTAACATTCTTTGTACATCCTAACTCATCAGTATCTAAGCACATTTAGCATCAGTGTCAGGAGGGAAAAAAACACACTTAATAGCTTATATGACAGTTATATTTTTTCTCTTTACTAATTGCAGAATGTATTAATATTTAAAGAGCTAGAATAAATTTTAGGACATCAAAATGTGTTTGTGGTTGCTAAGAAAATATGATGTGTGTGTGTGTGTGTGTATATATATATATAAATATCTCTAAAAAACAAAGCAGAGAATGGATGATCTAAAAGCATGACTGTAAGCCCTATTGGTCTGTTCTTTAAAATTAGCAGTTAATTTGGCTGTTCCTTTCATTAAGTTACTTCTACTTTATTTCAAGTTACTAAAGCTTTATTTTAGCATATTGATGTAACTACCCAGTTACATATTTAAAAGTTATAATTTTTCCAGATCTGCCATTAGAGAAAACCAAAATGATGGCTGTTGAATTCAAAACATTATAATAAAAGAGCAGAAAAAATCTTTATAGCTTGAAAGAAGATATTATTACCCTTTGAAAGTTTCAATTAAATGATTTGTCACGAACATTTTTATGACCTTGAAAAAAACTTCCCACATGAAACTGTTTTAAATGGTATGTAGATACAAATTATATTCCTTAAATGGCTGTAATTTACTTTTCATATTTTATTCATCAAAATGTTGTTAAAATGCTATATAGGTTAGAAAATCTGGTTATCCTGTTATCCTATTCTTTTCAAAAATGGGGTAAAACTTTCATATTAATATTTCTGCTGTTTTGCATATTAATCAAGTTATAATAACATGACAACTGTGTGCCAGACATTGCCAGATAGATATTATTGTTTCTTATTGTGGATAAATCAAGTGAGGATTGTAGAGGTTAAATAATTTGCCTAAGGCATATAGCCAGCATTTGCCAGAAATAGATTTTGAAATAGTTCAGCCACAAGCCTCTCACCCTAACCATTATTCTACATTGCTAAGGAAAAGCTTTGTTCTAACCATGTACTCTGATGCATCATGGATTTTGTCTTCTACTATAGAATGTCTAGCCCAAATTACTGGTTATTTAATAAGAGTACCAGCAAAAAAGTTAATTTGTAGTAACATTGCATAACATAATTTGCTTTTGAAAGTCAAAATTATAGGTTCATACCAAAACATTCTCTTTTGAATGAATTAACTCCAAAAAGAGCCACTTTGTCTTGGTGTCAGCCTTCAGAGAGACATCACTACTCAAATCAGTCTGAAATATTAATCTAACCTATTTGGTGGCATCTAGATAAGGAAAAGCAAGGGACACATATGGTTTGATTCAAACAATATAGAATCATCCTGAAAACTTCAGAATTATTAGCGCTTTATTATTTAAATCACATAAAAACTATATGTAAATTTTATTACACAAAAGTTGTCTTATACTGAAACTTTTCTGTAGGAAAGCATGGGCTCAAACTCTTTACAGACTTTGAGGATGGAGTTGGGATAATACAGAGACCAAACATTTGTAAAACATAGAGTTTTAAAAAACCCAACAACTTAACCCCTTTATTAACTTTTATTTATTTAGAAGTGGAACTCACTTACTTGGAATCCATGTTGAGTTGGTTATGATATAAGCGGTAAACTAAAAATTTGTTCTCAGAAACATTTATTAACAAAATGGGACTGTATCAGACATGACAACAGCAAAATCTGGGCTTATCAATACTTACATGATACATCTCTGTTTCAGCCTATTTAATTCACAAATTTTTAGTTAAGTGGGACTCAGTCTAGACCAGTGAATCTTTCATTAAAGATGAAAAGTGAGCAATTTAGATGATTTTAGATACACCCTGAAAGAGTAGCATTATGAATTAATAATCTTATGTAGATTTTTGAAGATGTAAAACATTTAGCATAGTGCCTGCTGCACAGCAAGTACTCCACAAATTTTACTAATCCCCAAACTCTGCCCCAGCAACCTGGCAATATTGAAAGTGACCACACTTTCTGTGGTAGCAAGGGATTTCTTACTCCCTTAAAATCCTGCCAAACATGTACTCACTCACTAATCACTAATAAAAATAGACATTTTATGCTAAGTTTAATCATTTAGCAACATTTACTGAGAGCCCATTATGTGCCAAATGTTAGACTAGACATTACTATAATAAAAAGCTGCCAAAGGAGTTCCAAGGGAAAAGAAAGAGATTACTTCAAATTGCATGAAGGAAACAACAGCAAAGATGGCTGTGAAGGAAATCAGATATGAGACTTGGGGCTTCCAGGACAGGTAAATCTGTAGAGATGGAGGCTAGAGAATGAGCATCCAATCAAAATAGTGTGTGTTAAGGCAAGTGTATGGGAAAGGGCATGGAGTATTTGACACTGAAAAGTTTTGTTTTGCTTGCATACAGTAGCAAAAGAGCTCAGAGAGAATGGAAGTTAACTCTGGACAGATACTTGGAAGGTTTTAGAAACCTCTAAGATTCTCTGATGTGCGACTATGAGGAGTGTATTAGATTTAAAGAATAAGAGGTCATTTTAGGTGCCCTCATTTTGAAGTGATAAAAAGGTTCTTTGTTAGAGACTGTGAGGTGTCAGTTTTCCACAAATAGATCTCTAGACAAACGCAGTACTGATATGGAATAATAACATTGTTTTAATTCTAGCGTTGTGATAAAATAAGGTTATGTGATAGTCTTTGATTCTGATCAATGCTGCTAGATACAAAGATGCAAATGCTTCTTTAGAAAAAAGTAACGTCTTTGACTTCAGTGGAATGGAAACTACTTTGTATATCCTGGTGAGCACATTTAAAAAGAAAGAAAGAAAAAGAGAAAGAAAAGAAAAAGAAAAGGCAATAATGACTTATTCTTTCTTGAAGAAAAAAAAAGGATGAAATGTAGAACATGCTTTGTTTCTGCAGCAAATGTGCACATGTAATTATTATCTTTTTTTCTGGTTTAGCATTAGTTTTCTTACCTTTAAGAAAGCACGGAAAATGTTCACAATAGAATATTGGGTTCTGTTTCCTTTAATGTAGTAATGCATATACAATATTGCACTAATGATTAACTGGTGGGCCCCTGAGGTTTCCCCAGACAAAACTGCCTTTCAGCAGATTCCTTATCTGCTATCAGGGGAGTGTTTACAGCAGCTAAAACTCTTAAGCGCCTTGTCTCTGAGACTGATGGGGATAATTAAGCCAGTGTTTGCCAGCCCTCTGCTCTTCTTTGCGAGGTTGGACACTAGGAAAAAACAGATACATTAGCCAAAAACAAAACCCTAGAAATTCATGTTCAGCAATTTGATATAGATTTTATTGGTTGCTTCTCTAACCCTTCCCCTTTGTTTCTGATAAAAACCTATCAAAACCTTCTAGCAGAATACAAAACTGCTCTCTTAATACAGATTATCTAATTTGCCATCAAAAATAAATAGATGGATAGATATTAGATATATGGATATATATCCAAGTTTATTAAAAATTTAAATATGTCTGATTTGCTGCCACATATCAAATTTAGAACTAGTTTAAATATGCACTGTAGTATTTAATAAGTTAGCACATAGTATTCTGAGTCAAGACTTAAAAATGGACTCATTGAAGATTTTGGGTTTTTTAGAACTGTACTTACTGTGAAATTGTGTGGCAAAATATGATGTTGCATTAGTTTATTTTCCCTTACCTCTGGGTCTCCAGAGGAAGAATTCTCATAAGCAGTTTTAAATGGATTCTGCAAAGATGTAGCTGAAATAGAATAATTTATACCAATTGCTCATACAATAAATTGGGATAATGTACTTTTTAAACTTAATTTATATTCAGTGAAAGTTTTTTTTTAATGTATTGTAAATATCTTTTGACCCCCAAGGGTTTATAATAGAAGTTAGATTTTGAATCCAGTCTTTAATGCTGACGAGTTGCTGCTAAGAAATTATTAAAGTATAAGTATTTCTTTATCTCTATTCTTTAATTCACTTTTAAGGAGTGATTGACAATGGCAATATTTAACCTTTGTGATCTTAGTACAGTTAAATACTGTGGTAGTCTATCATTTTTCATATTACTTAAATTAGTGATTCATAATTTAGACAGGGTAACTATATATACAAAGAATTCTAGTAATGAAAAATATGTATAACCTCACTGACCAAGAGATTCAAATTGAAAACTTAGGTTATAAATTAGCTAAGGTGCCACATAAGATGATTTAATCAAGGAATAAGAATTGACTCCCATATGAACATTTAGAATTGTGTTTGAATGGCACACTTTTCAGACAAATTATTTGTCTGCTGTACCAGTGTACTTTCCTTGTCTATATTTTGTGAGATAACCAGAATATTGTTTTTAAAAAAATCAGGCTAGGGATTGACTGTGTTATTTGACAGTAGATGCTGTTTGCTGATTACCAAATGTAGAATGTGTATAAAAAAAAATAATGTACTCAAATATTTAAGCATAAGAAGTAGTTAAATATAATAATGTGATAACATGAACAGCACAGGTTACTTAAGGATTTTATGAGTTCTTCTGTTGGAAAGATTAAAATAGTTCTTTTTTTAAAAAATGTATTCATGTGTAGGAAGATAGGCATCTATTCTTTTAGGAATGGAAATATACATAATAGTTTTTATGTTTGAATATTATTACTGTCAAGCAAATTTGTTTCAGAAACCTGAAGACATCAATAGAAAGTCATTAAGAATGCTCTCAAAAGCAAAATTTGGCCTAGAAAATGTACTTTGACAAATAGGAAAGCAATGACTACACTATATTCAAAACTAATCTAATGGAGATTCTGGGTAAGGCCAGTGGAAACCAAATGAATCTATCACCATGAAATCCATCATTGTTTGTCCATTATCTAAACTCTCACAGCTCAGAAAGGATACTTTGTCCCCCTCACTGTGCTTACCTACTATATTCTTGCAGAGTGTTGTAGTAACCAAGTGACCAGGGGTTTGAACAATTTCAAGTCTCCCACACAGAACAGGGCAGCACACTGTACCTTGGACAGAAGGCTACATTTCTGCACTATTCAGTGTTAAACAATTGAAAGGAGGCTGGTAAGAGGAAAATGTCAGATGTGTTTATAAGAACATTTAAAATGTCTGGGCTTCACTGTGGACAGCGTACGTTTTCATGAAATGAAGATAGGAAAAAGAAAAGGTGATATTCTCAAATATTAAGCTTGATGAAACAAGCTTATTTTTTTTTGTAAATTTCTGCTAAATTATCTTTTACCTATTTCCCACAACTTATCTACAACAATTTAATGCATTTTAATAACTTTGGACAACTGCTTATACATGGGTTCTGTTTTTCAAGTCATACTCTCATAGCATTCCTGCTCCACAGGAAGCAGATGGATCAGATGGATTCAAATAAGTGCCCTTCTTTGTTTGATAAATTGGTCTTACCAATTCGTCTGAATAGTATTAGGGTACCATCAAAAGGAACTTTATAATTTATCATAATAAAGATTAACCATATAATATTTAAAGAAAATGAATCCTTTTCATTTTAAAATTCATCATTTTGAATGAAATAATAAAGACATGTTGTAAGCAAAACAGAAAAGAGTGAGGTAAAGCAAAAATTGAGAGACAAATGATCCTGAGGAATACCAAATTCCCTCATATAATTTTTGAAGGATCATGTACTGACATAGTCTATTATGTCTCATATTTACGATTTTATTTACAAATGTTAAAATTCAGATGATTGTGTTTAAAATTAAATTTTTCTTAGGCCACCAAAGTTTTTAAAAATGACAATATTAGAACAAAGTATATTCATGTATGATTTATAAGACCTAGAATTTAAGAACATATCTGGATCAATAAGGCTGCGGCCCACAACCCCCTGTTAGGAACTGGGCAGCACAGCAGGTGAGCGGCAGGTGAGCCAGGGAAGCTTCATCTGTATTTACAGCCGCCCCTCATCAGTCACATCACCACATAAGCTCCGCATCCTGTCAGATCAGCGGGGGCATTAGATTCTCATAGGAGCATGAACCCTACTGTAAACTGTACATGCATGGAATCTAGGTTGCATGGTCCTTATGCAAATCTAATGCCTGATGATCTGAGGTGGAGCTGAGGCGGTGATGCTAGTGCTGGGGAGCAGCTGCAATACAGATTATCATTAGCAGAGAGGTTTGACTGCACAATAAATGTAATGAGCTCGAATCATTCTGAAACCACCCGCATCCCCCCACCATCCATGGAAAAATTGTCTTCCATGAAACCAGTCCCTGGTGCCAAAAAGGCTGGGGAATGCTGCAATAAAGTGTTTCTGTGAACAAGTTCCTAAGATAGCTAAAAGAGGCTCTATTTTGGATACTTAGTTTTAAATGTAATTTTGCTATTGGAAGGAGGAGAAGTAGCTAGAAAAAAATAAATTATACCATTAGTATAGCCTTCAGTTTTATTTTTTTACAATGCTTTATTCTCTGCAAACCAAAGTAAACAAAAACAGAGTATATGGTAGGACATTTGGGAGAGACCCACTGGCCCTGCCCATGGCTGATGGAAGTGTGTACAACTTGATTAATGAGGTCTTGCTTTCCCGTGAAAACATGTATAATTTGCGTAGTTGTGTGGGGATCAGTATAGGAACATGGTTGACTGCCCCCTTCAACATACTGGCCAAAGCAGTGTGCAATGAGTAGAGTAGAAAGGAATATTTAAAAGTATGGGCTTGTTAATAGAATCAGTTTTTTACAGAAAAGCTCAATTAGCTTTTATGTTCAAAGTTGAATATAGTGGTAAGGATAAACAATAGCTCTTTTATTACCTCTGTGAGCTTATTTAAAATGTATTACTGTGTATAAAGATGAATTAATTTTATTTGCTGCTTTTCCCTTAGTTTCAGTGGGACTGAATCACACATTTCAAATGTATCCTTACGGTTGCTATGGCTAATTTCCTTAGAAAAGGTTGGAAGTGAGGTGGGAACAGATGATGCCGTAGGTTGACAGTGGGTCACCATGCTTATTAATATAACGTTTTGATTTCCTGTGCTCTCTAACCCTGTCATAGTTAACATGTACCCTTTAAAAAGTAGGTTTTAGTTAAATCCTATAATAAACTCCATACTGACAAGATTACTGTTTATTTATGAGTATATTACAATGATAGGCAAGGTTTTAAAGTGTCTTTTATTGAGAAGCTGGGGAAAATGGCCTCACAACTGTGAGAATAACCAGCAGCCTTGCTATGCCGTAAAGTTTTAGCATGGTGATATCTTATCACCCTTGGATTTTTCCATAGCTGTTAAGCTAAAGCTGGGCCAAGTGCCACTCAGCATTCAATGACTATTTAAGGACTTCAATAGGTTTGTAGATCAGGGCCCTTTTTCTTTCCAAAGGGAACAAACTTCATAGTTTAGTTCAGATCATTTTTCTACTCACAATGGAGAAGCCCATTTTAAAGTTTATTAGTGCTGATAGTTTGCTTGTAGCCCTACACTGTAATATAAAATCTTAGGACCCAGATAATTACAAAGTATTACTGTTCTTCAGAATTTTATCAAAGATATAATAGTTTTGTCCATAAAACACAAGGTAAAATAATATAGAGAGCAAATGCAATAGAATTTATGTACTATGAAGCATAGATACCATAAATAATTGAAGTTGAAAATATAACTTGTATTATTTGATACTTACTAGTCACTTTTTATTGTAAAATTATTCAAGGTAATTGTAATAGACAATAATCTTAAGATATACAGTTTAAATTACATATCAAGGTCATACGTTCTCTATTAGATTGTTCCCTGAGGACAAGGACTTGTGCCTTATTCAGTGTTATAGCACTCATAAGCCTAGCACAGGTATTTGTATCTGACATATAGTTAATAGGAGCTTCCCGAAAATAAAACAAAACAAAGGAAAAGAAAAAAATAAAAAAGAAAACCAGCAAACATACAAGTGCTTCCAAGTCCAACTCAAGTTGGTAAAAGCCACTTGGAAACATCAAGTGATTTATACCTACTTTCTCTTTTCAATTACCTTTTTTTTTTTTTTTTGCTTTGCTCTGTGTATTAAAGTTCCCATGAAAGGTTCTCTTGATCCCAGAAATACCTCATAATGGCAATGCTGGTTTTCAGGAACAACTGCCTAGCTCATTCTCTGTGTGTAAACACATTTGGGAGTCAGGTCTAAAGATAAAAAGCATTTGTCCTTCTGACGTTGGCTGTTGTAAGAATGAGATGCCCAGGAATATCCAAGTTGTTTACCAATGTATAAACGTACGTTTGTGTGTATGTCTGATCATGTCAGCATGGGATTTATGTGCACACCTTTGTATTGCATGCAAATATATATTTCTGAGCTTATGTAGTACCAATCGGTAGGCCTCCTTATATGATCTGGAAACTTCCGTAAACTTCTCTTCTCTCACGTGGCCCCCTCATGCTCAGGCTTTGGTCTTCTTTACTTAGGACTTATTCATAATTGCAAAGCAGCTCAGAAGTCTCTTGGCTCTTCAATTATTCAAAAATATCACATAACCTAAATTAAGACTTGCTCTTATCTCCTAACTGTAGACATTTACCTATATGAAGCTGCTTAAAGACAGTTGCTTTAAACCTCATCTATGCAATAATTATATTCTTTTGATTAGTCAGGTGCATGTGGAAAAAGACTAATGACAAGTACTTCAGTAGAATAATAAAAAACCCACCATCATTGGTAAAGAGAAGCTAGGGAATAGGTAAACCCTGTAGTGATGTACATATTCTGAAATGGAACACAAGATTAATACAGTACAGGTTTATTTCTCACCCATAGGAAGGTTAGATAAGCTACCCTTTTCCATATTGTGGCTGCCCATCTAGCACATGTGGACTCCCAAGTCGCTATATAAGAAGAGAAGAATAAAGAGGTGCACTGGTTCTTAACTGCATTGCCCCAGAAGTTACAACCGTTACTTTCACTCATAGTCTGTTGGCCAGACTTAGTCACATGATCTCAGCATAATGGGGAACATTTATTGAATCTGTCACCAGAAGTCTTATGATGTAGTGCTTGCTTAACTCTACAACCTGATGTTTCATGATTTCTCTCCTTTTATACCCTGTGCTACTAAATATATTTGAGTGTGGATTCCTTCCTCCCTTTTTTCAATATCCATCAGCACTGTGTTCTAGTAAGCAGTTTCAGAAACACCACATAGAGTTTTAAAGCATAAATTTTTAGAGAGCACAGAGGAAACTAATAGCAAAATGTACATTGTATCTGTCTAGAAAATAATTTCTAATAATTTGTATCAACACTTCATTATTTTATAGTGGGCCCCAGATTGCTAAAGTTTAAGGACATGCATTCATTGCCAGAGAATTCAAAGCCTGACAAAAACAGTTATCTCTCAAAGCTGACCCTGAATGTTACATTTGACATAGATCAACATTAAATTAAAATTCTGAGGTGGGGGAAGGCAAAGTTTTCAGTATGCCAGGCAACTCACTACAGTAAAAGGATATTTTTTGCAATATTTTATTAATAAAGGGTATTTTAAATTTCATTTCATGGCTTAAGGTAATTTGATTTGCCACACAAAGAAAAATGGTATTGTTTTATAAGTAGATTATTAATATAATTCAGTCTATTAAATTCATTTTTATGGTTTTACACATATATATTTAATATTTAATGCATTTAAGAGTATAACAAATATTTCATTAAGATTTTTAAAGTTTGAAATTCCAACTAAGAAACTAGTTTGATAAGTATTTTATAATAAATTATTAATTTTTTCCCCACATAAACAAAGAAGAATCTTTGGTTTATTGTTCAAGATTTCTTTCTTGATTTCTGTTTCTATTACATATCCAGTACATTGATTAACATTTTTTATAAAGTCTTTGTTTGAAAATATGACACTGTGCTGATCCATTTATGGGAGGGTGATTTGCTAGTGTAGGATCTTAGCAACATGATTGTCTCAGTTGATATAATCCATAGTGGCCAAGATGTCCACACTTGCTTTGATTATATTTTCAATTATTGGAAAAAGTATGAGAAGACAAGAAAAAAAATGAGCATTTTCTTTGCAATAGCTATTGTGGCTATTAAACACTTGAAATGTGGCTAGCATGACTGCCAAACTGATTTTTCTATTTTATTTAGTTTTAATTAATCTAAATAGCCACATGTAGCTAATGGCTAAATATTGCAGAACACTGCTCAAAAACTTGTGGGGAATAATTAACCGAGGTTTTATATTATAAATAAAGTCAAACTAATGTCACCATCCCCTGAAATACACACTATTTGAGGCAATTGAGAAATTCACTCTCTTTTTACTTATTCCCATTATATTAGTTTGCTAAGGGTACCATAGCACAATACCACTGACTGGGTGGCTTCAACAACAGAAATGTATTTTGTCACAGTTTTGGAGACTAAAAGTCTAAGATCAAAGCATCAGCAGGTTTAATTTCTTCTGGGGCTCCTTTTGTTGCTGGTAGATGGCTGCCTTCTCTCTGTGTCTTCACATGGTCCTGCCTCTGTGCCTGTACATCCCTGATGTCTCTACATGTCCAAATTTCTTCTTATGAGAACACCTGTCAGACTGGATTAGGGTTTACTCTAATGGCCTCATTTTAACCTAATCGCCTCTTTAAAGGCTCTATCTCCAATGCCAATCAAATTCTAAGGTACTGGGGATTAGGGTTTCAAAATATGAATTTTGGGTGAATATAATTAGCTCACAACACTCACTAACTGATAATACTAGGCCTTCTCTGCTCCTTGGAAATATGTATCCAGGACATTTTCTGTTTGCTCCTCACTTGCTTTTTGTTTTAAACTGGAATCATATTTTATTCATTAGAACATGGTGTCCATGCAGATTTTTAAAAAGTCAGCCTTATTGCAAGTGGACAATGTGTATTTTTATAAATTATATTTTTATTTTGAATTTGTTATTTCATTTACGGTTTAATAAGCTTCATTATTATGTGTATTGCCTTGAAAATGTATGATCTTAGAATAGTCTGCAATTTTATAAATTCTTGACATAAATATTTGTTTTTTACTGATCATAGAACTCACATGAAAGATTTGAACTATTCAATATTTTTTCAAAACTTTCTAATATTACCAGGGAAAAGTGCTGATGTGGAAGAATACAACTTTAGTTTCTTTATCTTATTACTTTTGAAATATTCAATATCTCTTTTAAGTGACAGACTTAAAAATTATTTTTATGCAGAACTTTCTAGAATATCTATTTGTCATGTCTTTTCTCTTTAGTATAAAAAAAGCAAATCATTTGCATATATTCTTAGACTATATCTCATACAATATTTATTCCTTAGTAAACTTTGGGAGTTTCACCTCTATCCATTTGGACAAGAATAGTTTTGTCAAAGGTCTTAGCCCAAACGCTTAACTAAATGTTCATGCTGGCAGCTGGGAAAATTCATTTCTATATTAATACCACATAAGGAATATATCACAAAAGATTAACCACAAAAATGAGAGCATATTAGAAGTATTAATCTGCTGTGATTAAATTTCAGCACTTTTTGTTGCAATGCTTTACACTGATAACTTGGAAGTCCTTTGTATTTGAAACTTTACTTCTTCACATGTCAGATAAAAAGGAAGTTAATTTTTCAGCATTGATTCTAAAACAGTAGGTTTTGCCTATTTAAAACTTTTTGTTTTTTTCAGGGAGGGGAAAATGTATTTACCTTTCTTCATTTTTTCATCTTTCGTTTTCCTTATGAACAGATCTTACGAAAACCTGTGATGAGCTTGGTTGGCTGCCTTTCAAAATCTGTTTTCCCTAACTTCCTTGCCAACAGAGCATTAAGTTCGCTGGGGTTACTTTCCCAGTATTCTTGGAAAG
This sequence comes from Indri indri, assembly GCA_004363605.1. Taxonomy (NCBI): domain Eukaryota; kingdom Metazoa; phylum Chordata; class Mammalia; order Primates; family Indriidae; genus Indri; species Indri indri. The sequence continues at coordinate 7,127 of RJWJ010006911.1, read as the reverse complement.
ATTCCTGACCTAGTTAGTGCAGCCATAAGGCATAGTTTTGACCAAGGGGACATAAGTGGAAGTTTATGGGATGTTTTTAGGGAAGCAATTGCTTACCTAAGGGATAACTGCAGCCTCTGCTCCATTTTCTATTTTTCTTCCTGTTTTGAATGCAGAAGGATGTCTGGATCTGCAGCAGTCATCTTGCACTTAAGAGGTAAAAAGCATAAGGGTAAACCCTACAGAACCAGTGGTACTAAAAGAGAAATACAAAAAGAATCTGCTTTCTTGGGATCATCAGTTCATACCTGAATCTATGTCACCAAGTACTAACCCCTGGACTTATTATGACAGAAATAGTAACTCCTATTTGAATCTCTGTTAGGTTTTCTGTTACTTATAGCCAGATATAATTTATTCCTAACTGTGACAAATTCTATAGACTGTAGAACAGTTGCTATCCCATAAAGCTTTCTGCCATGTGGAAATGTTCAGTGTCTGTACTGTCTAATTTGGTAATCACTAGCCACATTGGGGCTATCAAACACTTAAAACGTGTGATCACATGTATGAGTGTGTGTCTATGTGTGATTAGGAAACTGAATTATTAATTTTATATTATTTTAATTAACATGAATTTGAATAGCACTCATAACTAGTGATTTGCTATTAGCACAGGTCTAAAACTTATGGGTAATAACAACTTTTCTATTACAAAAAAATTAAATTAATGTCTCCATTCTCTGAAGACATCTTGTAACATCTCATAATACTTATATCTGTGTCACTAATATTGAGACACAAATTATTAATACTATATCCTCTTCTAAATAAAATCTTGTCATCCCTTGTTTACGGAAGCATAGGCCCACAAATGGAACCAGACATAAGGCTGGCCTTCTCATTAGATTCTGCTGTCTTCCTAATGTGAATTTAGTAGAGCTTTGGTTAAAAACTTTACTAAATATTCAGATTACAATCTCTACTTCTTTGCCCAAGTCTTGGATTACCATTATGGCATTTTCATTGCCTATCATTAATTTTTATTATGAGCAGGTATTGAATCATTTTTTGAAAGCAGGTTTAACATAGGAGAGAACTTACTATTACTGTGTGATGAAAATGGCAGAATGGGCACACTGAAAAGAAACACAGGCTCACAGTATTCCCACAGCCTGTACATGGCCTTAGGCTTTGAAACTATTTCCAACTAAGTCTGTCCACCAAATTTTAGGTTTACTGCCTTCTATTTTTACGTTGTCATTTTTAGGAACAATTTATGCACATTCTTTAACAGATGTTCTTTGTTGGCGAAAATGTGAGGATTATTAAAAATTTGAGTTTTAAAACAATAGTTTATCTTCTTTTTGGATACTCAGATTCACTCCTGCTCATGACTTACTAGCTGTAAGTGGTAACACTGACCCTTTCTTTTCTGTAAGGGAATGTGTGTTTAACTTCACTCTCATCTTCCTATGATGACTTTGAAGAACCTTTTTAACTAATGGAAAATGATAAGATTTGAGGTATTGTGGTCACAGTTTCCAACAGTGATATATGAGACTGTCTGGCTGTCCATGTGGGTGCCTTACCAAAATAGGTGAGCTTTTTGGAGCATGTTCTCGGTATCAGAAAGACGTACACTTGGTGATGAAACACCCAGGGCTTTCACTTCAGGGTATGAGCTCAGTTTTAATGATAGGATTTCACCATCTTTCTTTTTCTATGATGAAAGTTTTGATCGTATTTAATAAAATAATTTTCTTTCTGAGGTCTAAACTGTTCGTTGATATGAAAGGTTGTAGTTATTTGGTTTATATGGAAATTGACAAAATATCCCCCAACATATTTAAAAATAGGAAATTTTGAGTGGAGATTGAATGCCAGGTGCCTGAATATAGCTGAATAGGCTGGAGGTCCCTTTAAGCTGTATTGTAAAATATTATTTTATAAAATGTGAGTGATTCTCAAATTCTCCCCCTAAAAGACCACTATTTTTTTTCATATCCTAACAATTAAAATTTTAAAATTAATAAATTGACAGTTCTTTCTCCTGCATATATGCTGAGGATCCTAAATCCAGAAATTCAAAATCCCAGATGCTTCAAAATCCCAAACTTTTTGAGCGTCAACATAATGCTCAAAGGAAATGTTCATTGCATTTTGGATTTGGTATGCTCAATTGCTAAGTATCCTGCAAATATTCCAAAATTTAAAAAAAAAATCCAAAATCTCAAACACTCCTGGCCCCAAGCATTTCAGATAAGGGATACTCAACCTGTATTAGTTTTTTAAATCTGAAAGGAAAGAAGTGTATAAGGAAGTCTAACAATCAAATAAAGGTGCACTCTTTCCATTCCATCTAGCTATCCAGTATCTGTTATTTCCTTAGAGTTTATTTTGGATACACTAGTGATTCCTGATGCTCATTTTTTCTCCAAATTATAAAACTGGGGATAATTTGAAAGAATCAATGAAATTTGGAATGATTTACTAAAAATAAAACATCAGAGAATAATGATGGAAGTCTTACAAGACATGGATACTTCTGAAGTAACTATAATCATTTGCATAGGTCATGATTTATATATCGAAGGGTTTATTGTAAATTAAATACTAAGTACTAACTACATTTTTCTTCTTTTGGCATTTATATATGATCTGCATATCATATTTCTAAAAGAGTGAAATTTGTTATTATTCCTGTGAGCACAGTCAGGTCTTTTGGAAAGATTGCCAAACCATTTTTCCCAGCGCTGTAACTTACAATGTTAGCACTTATGCCTATCTGATATGACTCTTTTAGATAAGGCAGTGCCAGACAAGTTCATGTTCTGTCACCTCCGAAGCCAAGCTAATTCATATGTTAGAAAGCTCTTGATTTTATTTTCAATAAGTATGAATAAAAAAATGTTGCAAAGATGCCTGGAAAAAATTTTTGTTTTAATGGAAAGAAATGGTTTGGTGTTCGTAAAAGTAATAATCATTTTGGGGTCTGTTCATTATTTCTTTCCTCTGCCTCTGATTCTTTCCATTGTTTCCTAAGTATCTTGGCCCTCAGAATTACAAATGATAGGCTCCTTCCTGTGTTAAAGTTTCATCATGTATTGTGTGACAGATCTAGAAAAGTTGGGAAACATTGTGGTAGTGCTGTAACAGAGGTATGTACAATATGCCATAGAATAATAAACTTCCACAAAATATAACTTCACAATTTATTTTCACATAATGGTTTGCTGGTGTTTTGTATTTTTCAGGAGAAGTTTATGTAAACTTTCTATTAAATGTATTTAAATATATGTTTTGGTATTTGGTATGAATCAACATAGCAAATTTTAGTATGAATTGGATTTGAAAGTTTAATCACCTTAAACTAGATTAAACACACAAATACACACACAAAAAATCTGGACATTCTTTATTTGACTTTTAAGGTAACATATTCTTCACATTCGATGTATTAATTCATGGCTTTTGGGGGGATCATTGAGGAAATATAAAAATAGATATCAGATAATTAGGAAATATAAATACAGAAGATCTGTTAAATGTTCTGCTGGTATAGAGTGACAACATAAATGTTGATATGCACCTGACAAAAATAGTGCTCTGGTATTCTTGGCTGTGAGCTTATTTTATCTGCTGTGACAAAGAACTGATTATCTCTACTTCTGAGAGTGTGTTTCTAAAATGGAAGTTAAATTGTCTGGACAATTAATATTAGAGAAAAGTGTGCCGATTATCATCTTAAAAGAGCTCTCTACTACATAGACTTCTGATAGAATGCACATTTTTAAATGCAATTGCAAACTTACATTTCTTGGTAGGTAAACAGTTTAAATATACATTGTACTACTTTTGTGTCTTTTTCAGAGCTAAAGTTTATTTTCTGTCCTGCTTTCCAGGTATATTGCTCTCATAAATGAACAATCATTTCTCTTGAACCCAAATTAATAGGTTGATTGAAGTGCATTCTAATTGACAAAATAATTACTTTAGGATTTACATTTTAAATTCACATAAAGCAATTTAAATATTGCTTTAAAAATTCAATTTTGGTGATGAAAACTTTTATTTTACCTAATTTCTCAGCTCCTCATATGTGATTGTTTTAATTTATAACTTCAAATTTCAGCTGTTATTACACAGTAACTGTATTTCAGTTATTTACCCAAGAATATCTTTCTAAAATCTCATTCCACTATCAAAACCATCAAAAACTTACAATCTGAGAGATAAGATATATATATATATATATATATATATATATATATATGTAGCAGATTAACTAGAATCTGGGCAGTTCATCCATTTTTCTAAACTTTGTTCAAATTAAGCCACTTTATCAGAGAGCTATGTGTAATATCTGAGCTAGCATCTCCCCACCAGTGTGACAACCAAAAATGTCTCCAAACATTGCCAAATGTCCCTTTCAGAACATAATTTCTCCAGGTTGAGAACCACAGGATAAAGGCATAAAACTCTACCAGGAATAACAATAATGACAACATGGCTAAATTTGATTACTCACTACATGCTGGGCAATGTGTTTAGTACTTTAATAAACATTATTTCATTTAAATTTTCAACAATCCTATGATATATATACTATCATTATTCCACTTTATAGATGAGAAAATAGCCTCAGAGTTTAATTACTAGCCCACCCAAATTCTACAGCTAGTAATTGTCGAACTCTGATTTTTTTTTCTAGGTCTTTCTAATTCTAAAGCAAGGGCTCTTAGGCTTTTAGACATTCTACTGTCGCTACTTGATCATGAGACAATAAATAATTAAATTATGCAATAAATTTTAACTGCTTATTATCCAGCATGAAAGTAGGACTTTTTAGAGTTTAAACAGTAGTTTCTATTACCCAATCCATTTGTAGAAAAGGAAAAAAACTTTTGTTTGTCTTACAAAATTATTAATACCAAGACTTTTCTGGTTTAGGACTACTTCCAGTTGCTTACACTTCACTTTTTTTTGTAGCTACTATGTGTTTAACAGTTCTTTAACTTGTGGTCCTCACCTGGAGCAATTTTGCTCCCCAGGGGATATTTAGCAAGGTCTGGAGACATTTTTGGTTGTCACAACATGGAGGGAGGGGAGGTGCTACTGGCATCTTACGGGTAAGAAGCCAGGGATGCTAGTTAATATTCTACAGTGCACAGGACAGCCCCCGCGACAGAGAATTATCTGGCCCCAACATGCCAATGAAGCAGAGGCTAAGAAACTTGCTTTAACCACTTATTTTTGAGCACTAAGCTTAGAGATATTAATCCCTTTTTATTTCATTAATAGCTACCTGTATATAATGTTTTGTTTTGTGACACAGTCAAATCGATGGCCCTCTCTATATAGCCACAGTTTCCTTCCTAAATTTTTTCCATTAACAGCAAGTTATATGAAAGGGTTTTAAGATGATTTTTTATTGTTTATCCTCTGGAAAATAGAATATGCAAGCTTTGGTTTTAAGATAAAGCAATTATATAAAAATATAAAAGAATTTTGTATTAGAATTATTTTATTCCTTATATATTATTTACTGTAAGAAACAAGTTTCCAAGAACAACTCTATATGATATGAAAAACACTATGAATGTAAATATAGGTAGAAATATAAAATATGAGGTAAGCTTGAAAAATTAATATATAAAATTAAATTTAAATAACCTAGTCTGATTAGTGAAATGTGTGCAACTATTTACTGAATCAAGTTAGATACTTTTTCAGTTTTTATGGGAAAAGGAATTCCTCTAATTTACTAAAACTTTGGAAATAACTAAGTATTAATACTAATGTTATGGGTTGTTTTTGTCATGAATTTTGCTGAATTGATGTGTTTAAAATAAAATAACAGGGATTTCTTTATCTAGGTCCTTTAATTATAAAAGCCAGAAATCTATGCTTTCTTGGTCTTCTTTCCTGGTCAATAAAACCCCATTATAAATTTATGTTCTATTCAATGAATTTAGATTTGTATGTGGTAGTACATAGTGATTTATATTAGCAGCATCCTTCTCACTATAACAAGGAAATCATGTGCTATTGCTATCACTTTAGGATCAAAATGAATGAACAAAGATAACAATTTAATTTCATCTGAATACTCTGCACTGTGACAGAATGACAAGCATATATAAAGCAACAGATACTTTTAATTTCTCTCTCTCAGCATTTGCTTTATTTTTACATCATATATTCTTACTAGAAGTATATGTGTGAAATTACCTGAGACTTAGATCCATACAGAAAAGTATTATAGTTTCAAGCATTATTTGTGGTTTTGTGTCAGCCTGGGTTTGAACAATAGGTCAAGGGAATTTTGAACGATGTTCTAAAGGCATATAGAAGTATTAAACATGTTTATTGATGACCTGACTGAAATGAAAAACATACTCTATAAAATTGTTCCGACCATAATTCCAGGTAAGTACTGTGAGGTTTATTATTTATACTTTAATTTGAGGATTACTTGATAGGTAGAAAAAATAGAAATTCTTGGATTAAAGATTAATGGAATAATTCAACTAGTTAGAAATAAAAGAGAGCTGACAAATGGAAGATGTGAAAGCTCGGGCCTTCTTTATTCATAGATCAGAAGCAAGATATGAATAAGAAGAGTAGTACTTTTAAAACGTGTTTATAAAATTCCAGTATTATATAATGGGAAGTCATTGTTTAGGAGCTACAATGTAATCTATTCATAATTTATTAAAGAGATGGGAAGTTTAGTAATCTTGTTAAAAATAGAGTAAACTGCTTGTTACAATGATGTTTAGGACAATAAGGCATGAATAATTACTGTTGGGGCATTAATTGCCCCTTTATAATTGAAAGCCCAAATATATGACTTTGTTCTCATGAATGTGAGACTAAAAATTTAACCTTTCCAGAGTCTTTGTCTTGCTTGTATTAAATTTATAAGACTCTTGGTTCTTATGAATAGAGGAAGCACTGTCATTTTTAAAAAATTTCCAGTAACTTTCATAAAATAATCATGGCAAAAAGGAAGAAAGCAATGATTTTCAACATTTTGTTAGACATGGGACCCTTTCTTGGGACTACATTCGAATGTTCAATATGAAAAACAGTTAAAAAGAGAGCATTCTAGTTGAAGAATGACAGGTGGCCTCCCCACATTC